>QVIE01002623.1:0-21879 GCA_013387415.1 Panellus pusillus
GAGGAAGGGCTTTTGCAGCAGATCTCTTCTGTAACTTCTGAATTGCGAAATGGAGTGCTTCTGCTGCCTTAGTTGGATCTGGAGGGGATTCCCTCATCAGATGTTCATAAACATCCTTGGCTACTTGTGGTGCATCATTATCCATGATTGTCCACATGGTTGCAATGACACCCGATAACCAGCAAGTAGCATCCAGCTGCAAGATGTACTGATTCCTCTTCAAGCTTTTCATCTCCCTTTGCAGTTTGGCATGCTGACAGAAAAGCAAAGGCTGCATGAGGGAGAGGAAGTGAATGATGTTGTGGAAAGAGTTAAGCGAGAGTCTCCAGCAAGGAGAAGCGCACTTTCAGTAGGATGTGCAGCATCTTGTACACCATGACATGCAAAGTGTGCCCATTGGCCTTTGCATCGTTCTTGAACTGCACTTACAGTGGCTGCATCACCACATAAGGTTGTTATAGGAATATTGCTGACTTGTGCGCAATTTTTTCAATGTGCTCAATCTCCTTCTCAGTTCCGGGAATGTGCATCTGTCCCTTTGCGACAGGTTGAGCAACAGCTAGTACCTGAAGGGGCTTGGCATGTGATACAGAGCCAGGGCGATATCCTTCAATCAGGGCAGTCAATGATGGTGTGTAGGACGAAATTGCATAATCAGACAGTCTATGTCCAACTCCACTGTCTTCACTGTAGATGCCTGCTGCATGGATGGGGAGGAATGCAAGTGGACAGTCAGGCACCACCAGATACGTTGTGGAGTGGAAGATGGCTATATTAAGTATTCTCAGAAATGTCTGCAATTAGATGCTGTATTAGAACTACTCACACTAAAAGCAAGTGGTCCAGGACTGGTTTGACAATGATAGTCCAGAGACAGGAAAGAGTTTCTTTGAATTCTTCTTCGCTATCCATCTTGCCTTCTCTTATTAATTTCAGTCGGAGATTTCTGCCACCTACAAGGTCCTCCGGAGACACTGAAAAGTTTTTGACTTCCATGATTTTCATCAGAGGGATATGCATCACATCATCAGTGAGACCAGGGAGCAGAACCAAAGCATCCCACTGTTTCTCAGTGATGAGCAGCATAACAACAGGTCCTCCCTGTGCTGCAGGTAAAAGTTGAGCAAAGGTCTTGGGTAATAAGAATTGCTCAAAGCCTTCAAGGTCTCGGATCTTGCGAATAAGCTGTTCTCGTTCAGATGCAGCTTTGAATGCTTGGTCAACAAATGATTGAGGGGATTTATGAACACGGTGGTGTGACAGTTCTGTAGCAGTCTGTGCACAGACCTCTCTAGCTGTGCAGATAAAGAGACAAGTTTGCTAGCAAGTTCAGGCTCTGTGGCTTTGAGGGTATCAAGGGGTGTACGAAGATTGAGAAACTGCCCCAAATGATGGAACGACCCTGTTCAAGCCATTGGACAGCCATTACAAGATGACCTTCTGCAATTGCAGCTGCAGCTGCATCTCTAACAACTTTGCCTGCCCCATTAAATGGTGATGTCGATCAGGTACAGACAGCCCAAGCCAGGCAAGCTCAGGAAGTAGGTCCAAGGCAAGCTGATATGCCTTCATGGGTGATTGACCCAATGTCTTGCAGCCATTCGCCCAAGTGGAAGCTGATTGAAATCGGTCGTAAGCAGGCCCTGTGACAGCGTGGGCTGCATCCTCGGTGACAGAAACAGATCTCTGAAGGTCATCAATGCTGCCCAGCTTCTGGAACCGTGTCTGAAGCACTATTCCAAGGTTATTCAGCATACCGGCCTTCTCTGGGTGGCCATCCGGTGTGAGGCGTAGCGCAGTTTCATGAACAGAAACAGATTTTTGAAGGTCATCAATGCTACCCAGCTCCTCAAACTGTGTAAAAAGTGATTTCCCAAGCTCATACCATGTGTATGCCGTGTTTGGCTGGTCATCAGATGATAGGAGCACAGCACCTTCGAAGAGAGAAATAGATTTGTGAAGGTCATCGACACTACCCAGCAGTCTGAATCGTGCCAGAAGTGATCCTGCAAGGTGGTGCAGCATGGCTGCCTTGTACAGGTGGCCATCAGGTGTCAGACACAGAGCCTTCTCATTCATAGAGACAGATCTATGAAGGTCATCAACACTGCCCAGCTCCCCAAATTGTCTGTGAAGCGATACTCCAAGGGAGGTCAACATAAGTGCCCTTTGTGGATGGCCATCTGGTGCAAAATGCAGAGCATCTTCAAACACAGAAACAGATCGGCGAAGGTCATCAATGCTACCTAGCTGTTTAAACCGTGTGAAAAGAGACACTCCAAGGTTGCCCAATCTATACACATTATCTGAGTGACCATTTGGTGTGAGGAGCACAGCTTCTTCAAGTATAGAAATAGATCTGTGAAGATCTTCAAAGCTGCCCAGCTGCACATACTGCATGTGAAGTGATGTTCCAAGGTTGTTCAACACATCCGCCCTGTCTGGGTGGCCATTGGGTGTCAAGAGCAGAGCATTATTAAGGACAGAAACAGATTTTTGAAGGTCCTCAATTCTGCCCAACCGCTGAAACTGATCGAGCAGTGATTGTCCAAGGTTCTTCAACACGGATTTCTTAAGTGAGTGACCATCTGGTGTAAGGAGCAGAGCATCTTCATAGAAAGAAACAGATTCGTGAAAGTCATCAACATTGCCCAGCTGCTGGAATCGTGTGTGAAGTGCTCTTCCAAGGTTGTGCAGCGCAGTTGCCTTGTGTGGGTGGCCATCAGGTGTCAGCAACAGAGCATTTTCCAGGAGAGAAACAGATCTCTGAAGGTCATCAAGGATTCCCAGCAGGTGCCACCGTGTGCTAAGCACTGCTGCAAGGTTGTTCAACGTCAATGCCTTGTCAGGATCGCTATCTGGTGTGCAGAGCACAGCATCTTCATAGACAAAAATAGCTCTCTGCAGGTCATCGAGGTTGTCCAGCTGCGTAAATCGTATTTGGAGGGATCTGCCCAGATCGTACAGCATGTCTCCCTTCTTGGGGTGACTATTTGCCACCATGGCAACGGCATCCTGCAGTAGCTGAACACATCTATCAATGTCATGCACATCAAAGAATGCTTCAACATGCTTCAACAATGCGGAACCCAGAACATATAGAAGGTCTGCATCTGCAAGACTCGGACCATCCTGCACAGCATCATGGTAGGCCAATAATCCTTGATTCAGGAAGCCTATTGTTTCAATTTGGGACTTCTCGGTCATCTGGGCCCATTGTGACATGCAAAGGGCACTCAGTATCCGGAGCATGCTTCCCCGTCGTTGATTGGACGGTAGGAGAAAAAGAATGCCCTCATGGAATATCTGTAGGCTTTGCAGACTCTCTGATGAATCTCCCTGCAGTAGCAAGTTTCTCATCTTGTCCTCCATGTACACCCATGCTGACTGGCTATCTGATGGACCAACTGTGGGAACTTGAGGCTATGTTCACATTCTTATGTCCAATATTGCTTACTCTGGATATGGAGACTATTATCATTGGTTGTATCCAATGTCACTGGAATAACAGCGAAAGCCACTGCCAAATTGAGTGTGGGACCATCCATGTTGACCTTGGTCAGAGACAGGCGAAATGCTGGACACATATCTATTGAGTTGAGCAGTCCTCATACAGACAGATAGATGTCGTACGCTTTCGCTGTTCTCCAAAAGCAAGACCTTCACCTTGCGCAATCTCAGCAGAGCCGATGAGTCTTAGCCCCTTTGCTACCCGAATGATCACTATGTGGAAAGTGGACAGGTTTGATGGACTACTCCAGCAATTCTTATTAGCGGCAGTATGTAAGTATAATCAATGGGTATCCGCACATATTGCAATTAAACTCCATTGTCCAAGTTGGTTTCCCACTTCGAGTCTCTTGTTCCCCTGGAAGAGTCTGCCGGATTATGGCATTGTTCCCTATGAGTTGTGCAAATGTTTTCATTCCCTGTGGGAGATCTGCATGTTCATTGTGTGTGGATGTAACACGGATTCCTAGGAGGTAGGAATTGTCTGTCAACTGATTTATGACCGATAGAAATAAGAACATACTATGGAGATGAATGCTAGAAGATGAAAGTAAGAGGTATCAGCGGAGAGACTATATGCATACTCACATTCTTGCCATGGTCAATTTTGTGTTCCGACACCTTCCACTTGGTGGATATATAGCTAATGCCATGAGGCTTAGTAAGGCTGTTGGCCATGCCCATCAGTGCGCCAGCATCGGATTTGGCGCCAGGTACATCAGCCCATTCCATCATGCCTTTCATGAAAGTTGCAATTTCCACAGCTATTCCCGTCAAAGGGTGACAGGTGCTGAAACTGAGCCCATTTTTGACAGCTTTGCCCGTAGGCACCGGGTCGGTCAACAGCTTTAATGAGGCATACCTC
This sequence comes from Panellus pusillus, assembly GCA_013387415.1. NCBI lineage: Eukaryota > Fungi > Basidiomycota > Agaricomycetes > Agaricales > Mycenaceae > Panellus > Panellus pusillus. The sequence goes on from QVIE01002623.1 coordinate 4,376, forward strand.
TACTATTCGGGCGTTGGAAGCAAGTTAGAAACATGATGAATGATCAGTGTCCCTGGTCCCAGCGCCGCCTGCATGTTAGTGATCTTTCCAGAACTCTGGTAGCGCACTGATTTTGAATTTTCTACAGCTAACGGGCGCTACTTATACTTATGAGTAGTATAGAAGCATTCTTTTTTCGGTTTCTTCCCTCCATACTTCCGAAGGCCCAACCGGAAGGGCCTGTCCATTCGTGAGTCGGTATGGAAGGAAAAAAGAAAGGAGTTCTGGGGCCCGATGAGAGCACGCACCTGCCACCTGGGTACAAGGAGTCACCGATAGCAATGCACATTATGCAACCGAATTACCGAAACCGGCATGTACTTACGTTGAACTTGAAGCTTGCTTGAAGCAGCGCATCATTTGATTCAATTTCGGTGATATTGAAATCCCCGTTGGCTAAGTCTGTAGTTTTGTTCCTTGCCGTACACAGGACTTACGCACTGATATTACAGTGGGCAGGGCGATAGACTAAGACTAGGATTGGCCGATTGGGGCGTGCCGACCCCGTGCCGTGCATGCCGCCGATGGTATTGATGATATCGACATCAATCTGATTTTGCTTACCTGCCCTTCCGAGTCCGTCAACGAGCAGAGCCCATGGCGGACCGTGCGCCACGCTGCAAAGCTGGAAGGCTCCATCCGCCGCTACATCCTTCCCTGCCGCCGCCGCCGCCGAGGCCCCGCTCCGCATGGTGTTGTTATTGTCTGCCCATCGCAATGCGCAGTCGAGCCAACAACTTGACAGCCCGCGCAACTTACAGCAAGTAGCGGGATTCACAGCAATCCTTACGGTCCTCAGCATTCTCTTTTTCGGAGCCATAGCGGGCAGAGGGCTGTGCCTGTATCACTCGGTGCGTAGTCCTTCCATCCTCTTTTTTGCCCCGCTTATAGACGGCGCGGTGCGCAGAACCCGAACGGATACTTTTACCCGAATCCGGTCCCGCCGTGGGTTGTCATTCGGGTGATAGTCCGGGTAACGGGACTGTCGATTTCACGGCGGATGTAGAGAAGTGGGATGCGGTTGTGTCGGCGTTCAAGGTGCGTGGCTACCACTAGCAGTTCACAGTTCTATCTGACCTCGTTCGCCCCGTAGCACGCATGGCTCGCTTGCGATACGTCTCTGCATTACAATTTCTTTGCTATAACGTCCATGGACGCACTCAAAGCACCCGCAGAGCGCAACGCGATGGGAGACGACGAGTACCGCCCGGTGACAAAAAAGAGCACGAGTCTCACCTCGGCGGGCGGGATCAGTCAGACCGTCGTCGATTCGCTGGATAAGATGCTCATTATGGTCCTAGACGACGGAACGCCTAGCGGGATGCAAACTTTGATACCTTCAAGGTGAGTTCTTCCCTTCCTCCGTAGAATGAGGGGAATGAACGACGCCTACGCGTTGCATAGACAACGATCCGCGTCCTCGGCGGCCTCCTACCCGCACACTACCTCTCCGGCGGCGGCCCGCTCTACCTCACACTCACAACTGACCTCAGCGCCCGCATCCCCCCACGCTACAATACTCCGTCCCCGCGTGGCGAGTGGGTCGAGTGCGTCCCTTTCTCCTCTCCTCTCTCCGTTTCAATTCTTCTATCATACGGCACGGCAAGCGGACGCTGAGGCGATACTGGGCGTGGATCCCGCAAAACAAACAAGGACACTTCGAGTGCTTCCTCGTCGGCTCGCTCATGCCATCGAGCGGCATAGTCAGCTTCCCGGGGGCGGGTACACGACCGTGCTCGACGTGGACAGCACGCTGGGGTTCTCGGAGGACAAGCGGGGGACGTTCTTCCCGGTGCGTCCCTTGAATACTTCTCTGTGGGTGTGAGAATGGAGGCGCTGATGACCGAGGATGTAGAGCGAGACGTTGAGACCTCACCTTCGCGGATGAGAGCGTGATGGATTTGGAGGGCGTGGTGTTCGACATGGAGGTGCGTTTTTTCGTCCTCCCTTCTCCCTTGCTCCTCTCGCCGTTGGGTAATGATACATATGGGCGGGCACCCGCTGCCGGTGTTCGACCCGGTGATCAAGTCTGAGTTTGTGGAGTACCAGCACTAGTACTAGGACCAACATCAAAACGGAGCTGGATGACGCACGGACAATCTGTTTCGTATGAATATATCTCTCCAACGAGGATAATAATCTATCGCTTTGCTTTGCTGCATTGGCAGGCTCAGTGTTGGTGTACGTGCAACTCGGGCTGGCAGTTTCGCGGACGAATAGAGTTCAGTTGGTGGGTATGAGGATGCGAGGCAGGGAAAAAAGTGAGAGAAGTCTAAGGATTACTTATATGGGTTCCCTGGACCCGAATCGAGCTGATGAGGTGAAATACTGACGAAGCGCAGGGCGTTCCATCCATTTACCATCGTCGATTTTGACCGCCCTTGTAACACAATTCAGACGGGTCAACATCGGCCCCGACGGGCGCGGAAAGATACGAAATTTGTCTCTGCGGTCCCTCCCACACTTGTTACATGGGGAGGCTAATAGCATCGGTTCAGGTGACAACAGCGGCACTGGTCTGTCGTCACGGTCTCTTGATACGCTCCACGCCATTTTTATACTTTTCACAGGATGTCCATTGTCCGATCGGAATTTCGGTAATAAGCACCACACTACCACACTTGCACCTTTACACCCATGGCCTACCATCCAGCAATTGTTATCGGCGCAGAGATCCTTCTCCCCATCGCTGTGACTCTCTGTTTCTATGTGTCGCTCCATGGAGCGCGTATAGTGTACCATGAACTCACTTCGCCACTCCGCCGCCTCTCCGGTCCGCGGAGTCCCAGTTTACTCACGGGAAACTTCAAAGAGATGATGGTCGGTCGATGCTCTTGGAACCCGAGTATCTCCATGCTAATATTCGCCGCAGGCAGATTTCAATTTGACGAACGAATGGCGCAAGACCTACGGTTCTACTTTTCTACTCAGAGGTCTTTTCAGCGTGCGTTTTCGCCTGCGTGGTGGAATACAGATCCTCGAATCCATTTGTTCACAGATCAGCGAGATTCACACTTCCGATATCAAAGCAATTAACCATGTTATGACCAAGAGTTCGGTGTATCGAAAAGCGCCATTCGCACGAGAGAATTCCAGGCAGCTGATGGGGGACGGCGAGTTGAATCGGTGTGTTCCAATCTGCGAATGGCTGACCCATGATGCAGGCATCCTCTCTGTTGAGCTACACGACCACGACCGCTTCGTACGTGTTTCTCTCGGGCCTTATTTTTGCTTCTGAATTGAGACTTTCTCCCAGCGGCGCATCTTGGTGGCTGTTGACAGCACTTCTCCAATATCTACGTCACTCATTTGTTACAGACTCCGGCTTTCAGTATCTCTCAGGTGAGTTTTGCAATTCATCATCTGCCAGTGTTCAAGGCTGATGTACCTGGCACATTTCGTAGATGCGAGTCTTAACGGAGATATTCATAGAAAAATCCATTCAGGTTTGAAACGACTTCTTGAACTCAAACGTACCAACCTTTATCACAGCTTCGAGACATTTGGGCCCAGAAGGTGAAAGAAGACGAGTCAGGTCGCATCGAAGTGTTGTCCTGGCTCCGTCTCATGACACTCGAAATAATCGGGAAAGCCGGTGCGCGTATTTGAACTTACACTACGGTGGGAGAATATTTTTGTTAGTGGATAGATCGCTACAAAACATGTCAACTTTTTCACAACTTCTTTTTCCAAATGGGTAAAAGTTTTAAGAAAAGAATCACTCTTTCAGAACCTTTTCTTTGTTGGAAAATTGATTCTTTTTCTCAAAGGAATGGGTGTTTGAAAAAAGTAGTTCTTTTTCTTTACAGAAAAGAACTACTTTTTCCAGAGGGAAAAGTTGGTAACCATAGCAACCTTTGTTCTGAAACAAAGGTTGCTATGGTTACCGACTTTTCCTTCTCCTTTTTCAACTTCTTTTCCTTTACAGAAAATAACTACTTTTTTCAAACACCCATTCCTTTGAGCAAAAGAAGTGATTTTCCAACAAAGAAAATGTTCTGAAAGAGTGATTCTTTTCTTAGTACTTTTACTCATTTGGGAAAAGAAGTTGTGAAAAAGTTGACATGTTTTGTAGCGATCTATCGGCTAAAAAAAAAATCTCCCACCGTAGTGTTAATTACCTTGTGGGACCAAGCTTCAACGGTGTATAAGGCTTTAACTACGAATTTGGGGCGCTCTCGGAAGACCCGGAGCCTAACGAACTTGATCAAGTACTGAAGCAGATCTTCATGTCCCCGTCTTCAAACAAGTATGCGACGTTCCGTTTCGCGCGATCTCTGATTCCGATTCTTCGATTAGTGGTAAGTACATACCTGTACTCGATATGTTCATCCGCGGGTATCTAACGATTCACGTTCAACATGCGCTCTACAGCCCCTTCCGGGACAGCGGCTTTTCTTCGCTGCTCGATCAAAGATGCGCGCGATTGGACGCGACATCCTTGAGCAAAACAAAGCAAGTATCAACGTCGGCGAGGCGGAAAAAACTCTCGCAGGCAAACGCGACATACTCTCCGTGCTGTTAAAAGCCAACATGTCATCCGACGTCTCGCCCCACCAGCGGCTGTCCGATGCAGAATTAGTTTCGCGTCAGTAATTGTAGCATTTTTACACACAATGTCGTGGGCTGACGCACTTACAGAAATACCCACATTTTTTGTTGGAGGGCATGAGACCACCTCGTGAGCTTTGTGCGCATTTGATAGAAGAGACTAATTGTGTTACCAGTACTGCTGCGACCTGGGCCCTCCATCAGTTATCGGTGAATCGAGAAGCCCAGAAGAAACTCCGCGAAGAATTGCTGACAATCTCAACCGACAATCCAACTATGGATGAGCTTAACTCCTTGGTCTATCTCGAAAGGCACGTACATCGATGATTTTCTGCAAGATTTTCTGAACCACTCTTCAACCAGAGTTGTACGAGAGACTCTGCGCGTGCACGCACCCATCACATTCAGACATCGGACAGCCATGCAGGACGACGTACTGCCACTATCCAAGCCATGTGTCGATAAGGATGGTAAATTGCATGACAGCCTGCTGTGAGTATCTTTCACAAAGAGTTCCTGTGCCACTGCCAACCAATATTGCTTGCTATCCAGCATTCCCAAAGGCCAGACGATCCACATTCCCATTTTAGCAATCAACACCGACACGGAGCTCTGGGGTCCAGACGCGGCCGAGTGGAGGTCAGCATTGTCTCAACGTTTTCCGTGCGAAAGGATTGACGATGACGACGCTCACTTTGAACAGACCCGAGCGCTGGGAAGACCTCCCTGCCTCCGCCAGCAGCATCCAGGTGTATGGGCGAACCTCCTCACCTTCTTCGCAGGCCCACACAACTGCATCGGCTTCCGCTTCGCTGTGCTCGAGCTCAAAGCGATGCTGTTTACGATCATCCGCGCGTTCGAGATCGAAGCCAGTGTGCCTGCGGGCGGAATTGGTCGTTCAATGCTGCCGCAGCGCCCGATCGTACTGATAGACGGGAGCAAGCAGGCGCGCTACCGCTGATCTTGAAGCCATACGATTCGCAGGGTTTGTAACCGTGATAGTCCCGTGTACGAATAGTTGCCACAAATATGAATCCCTTCTTCTACCCCAGACAACGATATCGATAGTACATCTGAGCCTGCATTCCTTCTCCTCTGATACGTAAGTAGTTGTGTAGCCAGGCGCAGCCGTATTAGATAAATTACTCCATCGTCAGTGGTACGCTTCATTTTTGGTGATCAATAGAATCCAGACCCCATCCGAACGTTGTCAGGTCTGAATATCGGCAAAGGATGTGCCTGTGCGAGCAGGTTAGGTCAGTCCGTTTATGTATACGTGAAGAAACACACCTCGGTGTTGAATACATATTCTTGGCATGAACAAGGGCCACCCTCAGCACAGAGCGTTGATAAGAAAGAAAAGAACGCACCGTCCAACGGCAGAACAGTATCATCTGAGAACAGCAGATACAGGTATTTCAGCGTCTCGCTCTGTTCCAGGGATACGCGCATCAGTAATGCGCTCTCGTCATGACAAGGGGAAAGGGAGGGAGGCGAACACACCATCAAAAACGTCTCCATCTTATCCTCCCACTTCACGGGCACCTCCTCCACATTCAACACGCTCGCATACCCACCACTCGGCACCCGACAATGCTTCTCGATCGCCTGGAAGATGTCCCACCCGTACTCGCGGTACCGGGGGTGTCCCGTCAGGCGCCACGCGAGGAAGAGCGATTCGACGGTTTCGGGGCGGAGGATGTACCGCGCGTCGTAGACGGGTGGTTCGCCGGGCGGCCTGAGTGAGATGAGTGATGCGAAGAATTTAGCAGAGGAGGAGCACGAAGCTGAGACATACTTGGCATCTTTGATGTACCAATCCGTCTCGCCTCGACTCTCCACCGTCTCCCGAAAGTGCACGATTTCGGGCGCGAGGCCGCTGCGAAAAGATCAGTAACAGAGAATTGAGATCCGTCACGGCGCAGAAAACGCACCTAGCAGTACGATACGTATCCACACACGTTTCGATCAGCTCCGTCCCCGTCTTCCAGTCCCTCAATCCTTCTTCGCTCAGTTCTTCCTCCTTCGGCGGGGTCGACACCGCTGAGAGGGCACCGGAGGTGGTGGCTCCTAGCATGAGCGATCCGCCGAGAAAGCACGCTAGATGGTCTTGTTTGAGGGCTCGTACCCAGGTTCTGTGCACAGGATCCAATCAATCAATGTGTCAGGGATAGAGAAGAAGGGATAGAGGAGAAAGGTCGCAAATGGCGGTCCGAGTTATGCGCTCAGCGAGATCATGTGCAGTGCTGACCGAGGTCAGAAATACCAAGTCTCGCTGTGACAGAATCGAGAACCACGCCGACGGTGGGTTACGAATCGCACTTGCTCGAGAGCAACAACCGATCGGCGAGAGACGGCAAGCTGAAACCCGCGCTGCAACAAGTAGCGCCGGACAAGTGCCACCCGACGTCTCTTCTCGCCAGTTTTCAAAATGCGAAGAAAAAAGAAAAAAAGCAAGGAAATCGAACAGACACTCACATCGGCCCCCGCCCGCCATCCCCCTCCGCGGGTGTATCTCGACCGTATACGTGAGCCCCTTGGTGTTGCTCACGCCGAGCATATTGGTGTGTATGGCGGACATTGCGGAGCGGTACATCTGTGAAAGAGGGTGAAAGTGTGGTGAGAGGGGAAAGGGAGGACGGCAAGGTACGGCACGCACATCTCGGTAGATCGTCTCTATGCTGCCCTACGATACAATACAACGCAGATTAGATTACTGCGAAACAAAGGGAGGGTATGGTGCATACAGTTTGCAGGTATTGTTTCCTGCGCGTGGTCCCGTATCAACGAGCGACGAAGAAAGGATGGAAAGTGGAAACGCACAGTAAATACTCGTAGTACGAGTCTCCCCTCGACCCAAGCCGGATCTCTGCCGTCATGAACTTGCCCGCCTGCATACTTGCCCGCCCCTCAGCACACGCAAGCAGCCCACCGAAGATGTCGAGACGCACCTCATAAAAATTGTAACCAGCCCATTCCTCGGCACCGCCCCCCTGATAACCCTCATCACCTCCTCGCTCTTATCCCAAAACTCCTCCTCCCTCCCCGTCAAGTATCCGAGATACCGGAATTCGAGCTGCAGCGTCGCCGCCTCGGCCGTGCTCACGAGCCCGCTCGTCCCGGGGTCCGGCACGCCCTCGCGTTTTGCGAGATTCACGAGGGGATAGGGCAGGCCGGAGGGGGAAGAGAAGACGGGGAGGAGGCGCGTGCCGAGATCGGTTGCGAGGCGGAGGTAGAGGGGGTCTCCGTCGGTGAGGGTGTGTGCGGAGAGGAGGCCGCCGAGAACGCGGATAGTTGTCTAAACAACGTGCCGGCGTCGGTCATTCCCTTTCGTGATACGTCGGAGGGAAAGATAGGAAGAACGCACCTCGAACGTATTGAAATCGGCATCGCGCTCGAAAGACAGGCTTTCCTCGACCCACTTGCGCGCGCGCGTATACTCGTCATCGAGACCCATGATGAGCATCGTGTCCAGCGAATCGATGACCGTGTATCCAATCCCGCCAGCAGACGTAAGGTTCGTGCCCTTTTTCGTTATGGGGTGGTACTCGTCATCGCCCATCGCGTCGCGCTCTGTATTGCGTGCGCGTTCGTTCACGGGCGTGATAGTGAAGACTAGGAGACGCACCGTATGCGAGCCACGCATGCTGCGGAGCGGGTGGAATCAGACAAGGCTTTTTTGACGACAATGGTAAACCACGCACCTTGAACGCCGCCACGACCGCATCCCGCTTCTCTACATCCGCCGTGAAATCGACAGTCCAGTTGCCTGGACTATCACCCGGAACGACAACCCATGGCGGAACCGGATTCGGGTAGAAGAATTCGTTCGGGTTCTGCGCACCGCGCCGTCCATGAGCAGGGTAAGAAAAAAAAGAGGAGTGAATGATAACGCACCAAGTGATACAGGTACAGCCCGCCGCCCGCTATCGCTCCGAGAAAGAGTAGGATGCTGAAGAGTGTGATAATTGCTGTGAGAATCCCGCTCCGCGCTGTGACTTGCGGGGGCTGCCAAGTTGTTAGCCTGACTGCGCATTGCGAGGGGCGGACGACGACAGCGCACTGACGGCATTTTTATGTGGAGCGGGGGTCTCGACGGTGGAGGCAGAGGAGGATGAGGCGGCGGATGGAGGCTTCCGATTCCGCAGCGTGGGCGCAGAGTCCGCCATGGGCTCTGCTCGTTGAAAGGAGTGACGGAAGAGCAAAAGGGTACACAATCAGAATCAGATGCTTCATCAATATCATCGGCGGCATGCAAGGTGCGGGCCCGGCACACACCAATAATTGACTCCAAGATGAGCGGCCTCCCCCCTCCCTAAATTTTTTGTTTTAAGACACGCCCTGTTGAAAGAATCCGCATATTTCAGTGGCTATAGTATAGTATGTATATGTACCGAACATGCAAGCGGTGCAATCACCAAAATGTTCACTTTGAACGGAAATTGTGCACACCTGTTGTTCAAGCTGAATTCACTTTCGAACGTACAACCAAGATGTAGATACATTTTGACGACAAATGTGTTTATAGCAAGGGCATCAACAAAGAGCAAGAGTCAGAATCAAACATAAGTAAGTTTGCGCAATGATGTCACGTCGTAGAACTAGCAATGAGCAAAGGAACTTCGAAAGCATAGGAGAGGTCTGTGTCATCAAGTGGGCAGATTCTTCAAGCCTCCGCAGTGTGCGGTTTCACACGCAGAGGCAGGCCAGATCCTCCTTTACCGTCGTCTCCAACCACGGCCGGCCGGTTTATGCGGCCGACTGCAAGGGGCATAATGCTGTCCTTCGCCATCCCTGGCTCAAACTCGAACGCGCGAATCAGGGTGAAGAGTATAGCCTTCATTCTGAAGACTATCAAATCACGGAACAAAGTCGATGAACTTAGGGACGCACTCGACGAGCGAGAAGCGATATCCAATGCCTGTGAGACTTCGTAATGAGCTCTGACGGCGCTCGAAAAGTGCTCACAGTTATGTGGTCCGGCGAAAAAAGTGAGGAGGTTGGCCCACACTCCGGGAATCGTGCTGACAGCTTCTGGGATGTGCTCCCAGCGCTCGGGTCTATGCCAATGCCCTCAGTGCTGAGCGAAAATTCATTCATTCATACCTGAAGTCGAGCGCATCGTCGCCCCAGATATCTTTATCAGTGTTCACTGCCAATATCGGGATGTGAATAACTTGTCCCTGAGGAATTCTAGGGAGGACGAATGAATACAGGCTGTGTTTTTGTATATGAGCATTGAGAAAGCGAGACGTACGGGAGGCTCTCGTGCAAATTGCCCTTCGCGTCGATGTACGGCGTCGAAAGCGGGAGCGCATCATCTGCCATCGCCATCCGCTGAATGAATTCAACAGGAGTGTAGACGCGCATGGTCTCTCGGACTGCGCCGAACATCCATTGTACAACAATGTTGCATTCATGTGAGGTGCGAACGTACCGACGCTCTCCAAGTACGGCAACGCATTGAGCTCATCCATAGTGGGATTTCCGGTTGGATGGGAGAGTAGCTCGTCTCGCAGCTTCGATTGCACCAATGGATGCAGCGAGAGTGCGTGCAAAGCCCAGGAGGCAGAGGAACTGGTGGTTTCGTGGCCCGCAAATAGGAAAGTCGGAATCTCTGCCGAGAATCGTTTGAGTTTCAAGCGGATGAACATCAACACGCGAGATCACTGACGGGCAAGTAGCTCGGTATCGTTCAGCCGATAGCTGTCAGGTACATCCAGGGAGACATTCGATTTGATGAGAACAGACAACAAATCGCGCTTTCCCAACAAACTCTTGTCATCCCCGTTGGACTCAAGTTGTGCCTTAGTAGTGGAGATTATCTGAGACCCAATTCTGTTCAGCGTCGTGCGTGCTCGCTTTAAAATCCGCGATCCCGGGACGGGCTGATGTTTGTTTAAACAGCAGGTCGAAAATAGTGAATGGAATCGTATCATACATACCAACAGCTTGAGAATCGGAGCGATTGCTTGCATGAACCTGAAACGGATGTTTCGCTGGGCATGCGGGGAGTGAAACAGCTCGGTGAACACTACGTTCAGTTCGTTCGGCTCTTCATCTGCCTGTAAGGATTTAAACTGGTAGTTAAAGCCTAGGCGCAAGAAATCAGAGGATTGCCTTGCTCGACGAGGAATCCCTACCTGCTTGCCCGATGACGTCCAGCGTGAGACGCCTCAGCCATTCGTACACGTCGATTTTGGCTTCCCCTCCACTCTCGTTGATCCGATCGGTCCAGATGTCGCGCAGCTTTCTGGAACATGAGCAATCAGGCAAAATGAAGGCGAGATAGAACACCTGGACCGCCTTCTCCACGAAAGTTTCTGTCAGAGGCCGGATTTGCGCAGGCCCAAAGGCTTGGTTCTGGCTCCGAAATTGGAATTGATGATATTTCTCGAAGGGGAGGCCAACTTGCCATAATTCGTCTCTATGTTATCATCCCCTCAGCACCCCTAATAAAAATTCAAAGTTTTAGCTGCATACATGACGTTTGTGCTCTTCCAAATCGGTGGATAATATCCCTAGATGTCCAGCGAATTAGTCGCAGAAGAGTGTTTGGAGATTGCGAATCTACATACCATGACCCAATAGCTGTTTCGAGAAATCTCGGCTCGAGGGAAGTTTTCGGTATAGCAGACTATTCGCCACGATATGATTCAACGCTTTGATATCGGAGGTGTGCACTTCGCTCCTCTGAGTATGATTACGATAGGAGAATTTGAAGCAAACAGAAGAGACGAACAGTAAGCAAGCCCCTGAAGCGGAAGGTGCGACCGAATTCGTCTCGCCATTTCCTGGTCAGCCACGGATCTTCCTGTAAAATTGTTCAGTCCCGAATGCCTTAATGGATCTAGGAACACATTATGTACCGCCATAGCTTTGAAGTTCCCAAGAATCCAGCTGGGGGTCGGTGGCCCCGTCATATGACGCAGTGGGGAGGTCATTTCGCGGAGAACAAACTGCAGAACATGCAGCAGTCCGTAGACTGCAAGGGAGGCGGCGACAGGAAGAAGAATCTGGAGCAGCATGTCGGGGAGCGGTGGCGGCAGTCTCTTTCGTTCCCATTATAAGACGGATGCTTTCCGTGAGTCTCCCACGACGATTCTTCTCTGAGATTCCATTGCGTGTGCGACGTTTCGAGGGCATCTTGTTCTGGTAAGGGAGCCGTGCTCAGATACTGGGACCCCCAGGAGTGAATGCTCCCTAAAGTTGCATGGAAGACAAATAGCTATAGAGGATTGTTCAAAGTGCATGCAAATGAAAATATAAAAGAAACGTCTTGTGTATCGACTAGAAATAGCGGGATTGCGATGCTTGTGACGTACTCAGGGGCGATAAGGTGAGATCCGCTGAAGCGATGTGAACGAAGAAGACGGAGAGAAGATGCACCGCTGCAAAGCCGGGAGCATGAGGGGATCGGAGATGAGAGGGTTAGATTTGAAGCGAGAACAAAGCACTGAACGGTTACACTCGTCGACCAGCGGCGGCGGCAACCACGGCCATCCAAGTTCTTTAGCAAATCATTTGTCGCAACAGTCCCGGCCCTAGAATACGGCGTTCTGACCCAATGAAGTCAAATAAAAGTTATGAACGGGATTGGAGCTAGTGACTGTTGAGGATCTGAGGCGTGAGGCGTGGGGCACGGCAGACAGACATTGTCACTGTCAGGAAGAAAGTGCTGATGAGTCATCATTGATCAACTTGAATATTCTCATGTGCTGATTCCCCGGCCTGCCGGTCTTGCCCGGGCAGCCCGGCTGACGATTTCCTCGCTAGCGGCGCATTTTTGGCATTTGCGGACATAGCATCATGGTGACTGAGGACATGAATGATAACCGGGAGGCAGACGCCAAACGAATTGAACTTGAAGCAGTTGTACATGGGTAAACATCCTTCAGGCTTCGTTATGCTGATCAGTGATCAATCGATCACGATGAACCGTCAGTCTCGCAATTTACCGCAATCCACGACTTTGCAGATCACGCCTGGCAGACCGTCGAGTCAGTGCGGTCGCGCGGCTCAGTGCAAAAGATGTAGTGGACTCGGAAGGGATCATAAGGGTGAGTACGAAGATTGCAGCGAATATCTTTCAATTGTCTTTCATGCTAAGGCATCAGTAAAACTACAAAAAGGTCTTTGAGGTCTTTCAGGTCTTTCCGAAGTCCTGAAAGACCTCAAAGACTGTCCGAACCTAAAGACATGAGGTCTTTACAAAGAAGGTTCCCTAAACTTCTGGAAGACCCGAGGTCTTTGTGAAGTCTCGAAAGACCAAGATAGACCATGGTAAAGACCTCGGCAATGACCTCAGAGGGGCTCTCAAAGACCACGAAGGACAGTTAAGAAAATGGAATAGCATTGCCACGTCAATAGATACAGTTTGTATATACATGCACAAAGAACACACAGCCGCATGCGGCCAACGTACGGACGATCGCGCGATGAATCAGCAGGCGAATGTCTGCGAGGGAAAGGGGGAGATGCGATGAGGAAGGAGGAAGAAGCACAAACATATCAATAGACGGCACGAAGGAACTGCTGCAGGTGTTGATGCGGCCGTCCGGGGGCTAAGTTATTGAGACATTGACATTTTGCAGGCGTGCAGCTAGCGCTTGAAACTTGACGGCTTGTTTACGGAAGATCTTGACAATTGTGTAGTTTGAGGACCACAGAAAGACAGCAGAAAAGGCCTTGAGATATGACTTGAAGATGATTGAAGGGACTAAGTACTTCTTGAGGCGGCGCACAGACTATAAAGAGAAGCGTAGTTGCGTCGGCATTTTGACAGTTCTCGAGAGTGGTTGATGAGAGTGCGGAACACAGCGTGGATACGAGGAACGGTGATAAGCAGTGTATACGAACACTGGTAGTGATGTCAAAGTTCGGTTCAGTTCGAGTTCGGGGGCCTTTTCCCTGAACCCCGAACCTGAACTTCGGGTTCGGTTCAGCAATTTTCTGAACCTCAAACCTGAACCTGAGTTCAGGTTCGGTTCAGGTTCGAACTCGGTTCGGACTTCAGCAATTTTGATGCCTTTCCAGGGGGGTTCTGGGCCACAGAAAAATCAACATACCTCATAAAGTGACAGCCCTGCATAGTATTCAGTGGATATCACAGATTTAGCCCTGTTATGAGGCCATAATGGAGCATTTGTGCTGACTAGCAAGCCATATGACTATATCTTCAAGTGCAGGACACCACCTTGAACCCTCAAGAACAGCTTCTGGGCATGGTGGAGCTAATCTTACAGGCTCAAGCTTCAGCCATGATGTATTTTGGGTAAGAAAATCCTCCAGATTGTTGAGAAATCCTGACAAAAAGTGTATATTGAGTTCAAGTTCAGGTTTGGTTCGAACTTTTCTTCTCTTGTCTGAACCTCGAACCTGAACTTTAGGTTCAGTTCGACCATTTCCCGAACTTTGAACCTGAACTTCGGGTTCAGTTCGGTTCAGTTCGAGTTCGAACCTTTTCCCCGAACTGGACTTTGACAACACTAAACACTGGTGAAACCCGCTTAATTTTGCGATTTCACGAAGTGTTAACTGCCGGGATGAGTGAGGCAGAACAAGGGTACATGTCCGCCCCGGGACAGTGTATTGAACCGTTGAAGGTCGCAAGCCGGCAGTTAAACATGGAGTGCCGGGCTCTAGGAAACGGCTGACTACCGCGTACTATTGCACCTGAGGTGACTAAGGGGAACTACGAAAAGCCCTAAGTACTATGGCTGCAACTGGCGGCTGTTGAGAGAACAGTACACGACTCGCGAACCCTGAAGGACGAGTGCCGGCCGCTCTCAGAAAGCGACTGCCGGCACTTGAGCAACATATTTACAGAAGGCTGCTATTCGGTGGAATGGGATATGACACCGGTAGTCAGTACGACTGTTAAAGAATACACGAAGTTGTAATAGAAAGAGCGATGGACATGCCGGCGGACAGATGAACATCTTCCGGGCGGTACGGAAGGACAAGATCACGAAGCCGAGGGAGTTAATCAAAGACTGATTGAGCTGCCGCCGCTTCGGGAAGATAGAAAAGCTATCTTTGCAAGTCAAATTGGACTGGCATTAGTAGTTAGTATTGAAGGAATATTGAAGAAGGCTAGGCGACCAGCGATGTCGACTCAGTCTTCCGGAATACGAAAGAACGGCGTGCGGAGCCGCCGGCGAGTTGGAAACCAGCCGCCGGGCCTTTCTGGAAAGACAGTCATGTGCGGTAACAACTGCGGATGACTGAGCGCCAAGCACGCCATTCTCACGAATTATTAGAAATCGCCAAGAAAGACGGAATACCGAAATCCTGATTGGCCGCCGGCACTTTCGCAACATCGGACCTGCCGCCGGCTTTACTCGGATTAGGTGCACGGACCATATTTCCTTATTAAGATACCAAGTTCAAATTGTATAAAAGGCGTAGTTTTTATCATGTACAGTAGTAGAACCTACCAGAGTAAACCTACCTAGTAGATCATACCCGCCGACTTCCGAAGTACTGGGAGCGGTCAATTGAAATATTTGATTGAGAATACAACCGAAGCCAGAGTAAGAATAGAATCAGAAAATGAACTTCGAGTTCAATACGAGAACAAAAGTGAACTTGAACAGCCGCCGGCAGTCAGAACACCCCGCGAGTTGAAATTAGACCGCCGGGCATTTAACTTGCCGCCTGTTAGAAAAGTCGCTATCTTGTATTTTCTGATACATTCCGAATACACTTCGTTTGAACGCTACTCTCAAATACTACATTTCCGTAGCCCACGCAGGTTGAAAAGAACCGCCGGGAACTACTCAAAGACCTTGAAAGCGCCGCCAGTTCCAGACTGCCGCCGCCTGATTGTTGAAGTTGGAAACTTGGAATATCATACGCGCTATTGTGATTTTGGAGGACGATACGCCTGTCCTACTACCCCGAACACACCCACGAAGCATTGATTGGAGTTGTGATATATTTTGAGATTGAGGGATTTTGTTAGCTTGAGCCTTGCTCGCTTTCAATTAGAAACTTAGTCTTCATTTGATTTCACGGCTGCACCTACGTGCACCGTTTCATCTGGAGCCCACCGCGAGGGGAGACAGAATCATATTTGCGCTTGAAAAACCCAAAGAAGTACGCTTCTTGAACAGCCGGCCAGTACTCTAGTACTACCCCGCCAACAAGAGAAAACCCGTTCTGTTGAGCCTTAGCTCCGGAACCAAAACCAGTAATTCTACCGGTTCATCGAACTAGACACGGCATCAGCCGGCTCTTCGAGAAACGCGCGTTCAGCTTGGGTCACACCTGGTCCAAGGAAAACCCGCAACTCTAAATAAACGAGTTGAGGAAGAATCACAGTCCGCAGCCGATAAAAGCTCGGGCAGAAGTAGCCGCCACTACTAAAAAGAGGCAACAAAGCTATAAAACAAACAGCCGCCGGCTGAACCACCCGCGTCGAGTGAATACGCTCCGCAACCTTTAGTGTCGAGTGAAACCGCTCCACTACCCCCTTCTGTGTCGAGTGAATACGCTCCGCAGACCCTAGCGTCGAGTGACTACGCTCCGCTAAACCCGGCATCGAGTGAATACGCTCTGCCAACCGCGTCGAGTGACTACGCTCCGCGAGACCACAAGTGTTGAGCCCGCCCGCTCCACAAACAAGCCTCTACAAGAGGAAATAGATTCTGAGTCCCCGGACGTACCAGACCTTTCGAAACAACCTATAAACCATTTATAAAACAAACCCCGTATCACAAGTCACAATGGCAAATGATACAAAGAGAATCCCGAACCGTACGAGAAGCATGCGCCGACGTTTACTGGCGATGAACCCGAAAAACTTCTGCAGTTCCTAGACAATATGGAACGAATGATGAAATAGCGGGGACAGTCGAAGCAGCAAAGAATGCCTTCGTAGCCAGATATGCCGAACGCGAGATTGCTGAACAGTGGAGGAAGTTTCTTCCTACACGAAATCGTACAAAGCATTCCGGAAGGAAATAATTGACAAACTACCCGGATGCTAAAGAAAATGACAAGGGGTCGGTCAGAAAGTTTGAAATCCGTATTCCGCGCTCATGGCGCCGGCAGTATTGGTTTCGACGATTTTGAAGAACTGATAAAATTGTTACGGGCCCTGAAAGTGTTAGTCCCGAAGCTTATGGCTGCCGGACTCACCACAGATCGAGAAGTCGTACCCATGATTTTAAGCAGGCTGACAGAAGCCTTCAGAAATCAAGTGGTTATTAAAATCGATAACGCCCGGGACGCAAAGAAAGAAAGCGGAGGCCGCTCGATTGCAACAAGCAAATCAGCCGCCGCCGGATGGACGATGACGAAGAAGAAGGAATATACCTTTGCGGAAGTGGAAGAGGAGCAGAGAAAATATCAAACCGGTACAGCCGGCAGACTACCTTCTAACCTATCCGCACGAGGAATCTAGTCGAGGGAGGGGCCGGTCGCTTACCCCTGAAAGGATGATGAAAGCCGAGGGTGGCGAACATACAGCCGCGCCTTAGATGAGATAAAAGTGAACTAGTAATATGCGAGATCGCTTGATGTATCCGACAAGCATAAAGAAGACATTGAACAGATTAAACAAACTGTACAAAAGCAATTCCTGCTAGAACCGCCGGCCATCTGATGCTCAAACACCATGCGCCGAGACAGGAAGTCAGATTCAGACAACCGCCGGCCCTATGGATTTGTGTCATTATTGCCGAAAGAGCGGGCACTTCATTGGGAGTGTCAGACGCGCCGGAAGCATCTTGACGAGGGCAAGATCAAGTGGTCGGGCAGCGGGACTTCTTTATGGATGGCTCAGCCATACCTATGGGGAGCTAAGTCTCGGGGACAGATGTAGAGAAATAATGCGGCGGAGGGCCACTACCACTGCCCAGTCGAACTATTTTAAGTTCGTACTCCCAGATAGAAAGAGACATGGAAGA
>QVIE01001563.1:0-10561 GCA_013387415.1 Panellus pusillus
CATTCGAGTCCTGATGCGATGGGGTGCGCCCGCTGCCCATCTGCATCCGGGGGCGACGGGGGTGGGCAGAATTAAGATGTTGTGTTAAGCCGCCAGCTGATTTGCAAAGCATAGAACATTGAGGACATGGAAACGAAGCTGAGACGAATTTGCGACGGAGTGCCATTGAGGACATTAAAGAGGACGGCGAAGGAAAGCTTCGTATCATTGATGAGCTAACAACTACACAAATAAGATCTGCAAACAACGATCAGGAAATTTTCGCCAAGTCACGCAGCAGAAACAAACCTTACTCCCGCTCCACCACCTCCACCTATGCCCCTCGTAAGGACTCCACCACCCCTCAATGCCACGGCCGTTCGCGCCCACGGTTCGGCAATCCTTGCGTCCGAATCGTGCAGCACAGCCGGTGCACCGGACTTACCGGGGAGTCGTCGCTCCACAGAGGAGGTCGCACAGGAAAAAGCATCTGCAGCGTTAGAAAAACAGCGGATTGCCAATAAAAAGCTACGTGCCATCTCTGAGGCTGCCCGCCTTGAGAACAAGTCAGTTGCCGACGACAATGCCCGCGACCAACAGGCATCGGACCCACCAGTATCCAGGATGACCAAGGTGCTGCGTCCGCGGCCTGAGCCAGCCGAGGCAGATGCTAGTCAGAGTGAGTCTGTCTGGTGCTCGTTCGTTCGCCATTCAAGTGCCTACTAGCAGATTCCCATGGCGGTCAATTCTCGGATGGCCCCGGCAGCAGCGACGAGTATCAACCCGACCCCGAAAAAGAAGACGTTGGGACGACGACGCCCTGGATCCATCAGAAGACGAGGCGCCACCAGTGATGAAGCCCCGAAAGACGGCAAAAAATGGCAAACCTTCCATCCGTGCCGCCGTCGACGAGGAGCGCCGTAAACAAGCAGAAGCCGTTGCCCAGCCTCTGCAGCCCAAGAGAAAGATTGCTCCCACAGCCGGGTGAGTTGCCAGGCCTTGTTGTGAATGATAGTGACAGTCGGCGCTGCTTGCTAGCGCTGTCGATTCCCGTGGCACCAAGAAGATCCGTGAGACGACGATTGGCGGATTCCGCAGCGGCTGGGAGCGTGGGAGGACTCCCAATGCTGGAGGGTTCAACGCCGCTGGTCGTTCGATGTCGGCAGGCTCAGCAATGTCTGTCGACCGCGCTCGTTCCCAGTCAGCGGGCTCTGCGATGTCTCTTGATCGTGGAGACGGTGACGTGGGAGCCGGCTTTGGTGACCTGCGCGCTAGCGGCTCCAGTGACGCCGGGGACTTCGGAGGGATCGAATCGGACGCAGACGACGGTGACGAGCAGCCTGACGTGTCAGCGGAGAAGGCAAAGGTGGCCCGGATCAAGGCACGTGCTATACCCGTCTTCCGCTCAGCGCTCATCTCCTGTTCCCATCGGTGTATAGACCATCTCTCTCGCGGGGATCGTCGATACTGAAGCTCCAGGTCTCGTTCCCCTTCGCCCTCACCGTGCACGCCTGCAAAAATCCAAGATAAAACTCGAGCATCTACCGCCGGCGACACGGGTTCCCTTCCGTAAGAGTTTCACGCCGTCTCTGATCGAATTCGTCGGAACCCTCCCCGCATGGACGGAGCCTTCCATGGGAGACATCCAGAGGCTCTGGGAGCAGCTGTTCCCTGAATTCCCGCTCAAGAACGAAGAGGACAAGTTAATTGTCCGTAAGTTGGTAAGTTTGCTCTATTGTACGACTCTTTCAAGTTTTCTCTACTTATATCTTGTGGTAGTCCGAGGACCGCATCCACTCATGGCACCACAAGCTTGCCGAAGCTGCCATTGAAGTTTTGAAGGGCACATGGGCTCGACTTGACCTTCAGACTCCCGCGGCCATCGCCGACATCGTCGCCTTATATCTCACCGGCCCCGACGATCGCAGCCGTGTTTTTTACTACGACACATACTACGACGAGGAGGATAATGTCCATCCCAAGGTATGATGGTTCTTCCGTGTCTTCTTCTTCTCATTTCTAGTACAGGGAATCTTTCGCAGCTACCTCGTGGTGTCCACGCTCGCCGCGCACTTCTCCGCCATCAAGGAGTCCCAGAACGACGAAGCCCATTTCGATGTGCTGAAACCGGAGACGTGGCCAAAGGGGGCGCTGACGCTGTGCGTTCAGGCGGTATGTCGTTCCTTATTGGCACTGCCGAGGATACTCATCTCCGAGTTATATCCCGAAGCTCAAGCGGGGCCTCAACTACACATCGACCGGCACTCTCGTCATTCCGAAACCCCCGCTCGGCACCTTCTCGAAGCAGAACTGGGGCGACCACGTCGAATTTATACAAGGGCAATCCGTCAACGTCGCCAGCACCTCTATGATAAGCGGGGTTATCGGCAAGTTGAGCGCCACTCGCTGGGAGAAGATCGTTACTACGGCGCGTTCCTTGATCGTCACGAAGACGAGGTTCAAGGTCGTCTTCGACCTCACTCAATCCGACGCCGCGAGCTCCGAGGCAGACTACGAGTTGATCGACCACGAGTCTGACTAGTGAGTTTAGTCATTTGCTTTATTCGCTCGACCCTCACGGCCGTGATCTGCAGGTTATATCTTCATTTGTTTATGCTCTATGTTCGTATATACTCTATGTATGCTTCTATGTGCTTCACTTGTATGTCCGACGTATGCTACGTGATGAATATGATCTGATTTATGCTCAATATCATGTCTTTTAATGTGCCTTTTGAGTGCTTTTTATACGGCCGAGCCTACGTCCTTTCGTGACTTTTATGCCTTTTTTTGTCTTTTTCCTCAAAACGGACCCAGCGTAAAAAAGTATCAGTGTCTTTTTTTCCAATTTGCCTTTTTTACCTTTTAAAAGTTAGAAAAGGACCGAAAAGCGAACTTGCTAACTTGCTGATGTTGTAGCTGTTGTTCTTAACTCTGTATTCCACTACTGGTATGTTTTATACTGAGACTTTTTTTCTGGAACACAGCTGTGTAGAACACATCTGTGAGTTGATGGACCACATAAAGCACTTGATTTTGACCCCCAAATCATTGAGTAGCAGTCCATGGGTGGGTTGTCTTGCTGTTAGGGATCCTAACCGTCCGTATACGGTTACGGCCGTAAAGTTACGACGGGTTACGGTGTCAAACCGACCGGAAACGTAACCGTAACTCACTTCGCAGCACTCCTTACGGTACGGTACGGTAAAATTACGGTGTATTACGGTGTATTACGGCCGTATACGGATAGAAAAAAATTATTCGAATTACCAGGCGTTTCCGACCGATCTCAGCGCGTCCTCGAAAGATTTCCGCTTGAGACGGAGATGATGTTTAAGCAACATCAGCGTGCGGATTGTTTCTGGCTTCAATCGGGACCGCCGCAGGGAAATTGTGTCCCTCCCGCCCGAGAAGACACGTTCGACAGCAACTGCAGAACCTAGCAAGACCCCGGGATGTCAGATTAACAACTCCTTCTACACATTGAGACATACCTGGGATCGACATGATGTCCCGTGCCAGCTGATAGAGGCGAGGGAACTCCCTCTTACGTGCGAACCACCATTGCACCGGGTCCGTCCCAGTCAAGGCTCGCGGAGCGTCAAAATAACGGGAGAGCTCATCATTGTCGTCTTCGTCATCTGAACCTTGGTCGAACGCCGCAAAATTGATGGCTTTACCGGGAGCCGATGAACTACTGCCAGACGCGGCTGCGTTCGGGGAGGAGCAGTGGAGGTCGAGGGGGGATAATTGATATCGAAATACACACGAAGCGCTGCCTTCTGCGCTTCAAGATACGATGTGAGTTCACTGTCGTTAGCATACTCCTTTTTGAGCTTCTTGTAGTTGAAGCAAGGATCAAGAACTGCAGATAAATAAGCAACCGAACTTGCATTTCAACGATACTAGACTCACGCGCCGCCCAAATATAAAATGGTGATTGGTCGTACTTGTAGTAGTAATCACTCAGCTTCCGATGCGCGTCAGTCAAGCCGTGGACCAGCTCCGGAGGCGAATCTGGCGGCAGCTCGGCAAGCTTCGTCTTCAATGTCTTCTGGAGGCCGCGGAATACAGAGTGCGTGGATGAGAGCATCGGACGAGATGTTGTAGACATCTGACTGGTGGCAGAACGGAACTGGAAGAGCCAATCAGAAACCAGACTAATGGCGCTCCAGTCCTGTGGGGTCAGATCGATTCCGTGCAGATCCCGGTTCGCTTCGGTAAACTCTCTAATTTGGGACCGATAGCGCAATGCCCGAGCTTTCCGTGAACAGGTCAGAAAGTGACGAGGAGAAATAAATGGTTGACGTACTCATCATCTGGTGTGTTGAAGACCACCGCGTCTTCACGTCGAGAATCAACATGTGCACGCCCTCACGGATCGTTGCAGGTGCGATCAGCTTATACCACTGCCGCCGCCTCTGAGGGCTTGAGCGAACGGCGCGGATAATTTTGCGCAGCTGGAATAAACATACATAACTGTTGGATATCATTGAAATTGCTCCGAGATAATCTGACCTTTCGAACCGATCCCTTAATCCCTAGAGGGATTGGCGCCTCAACCTCGGCATCTTCATCATCCAAAGCAATGGCATCGTCGTCGAAATCGTCGCCCTCCGGCTCGGCTGTAACCGACTCTTGATAAGGTGAGTTCTTCTTACTGTCGCTTTTCTCGACTGCGCCGATCGACTCGAGAGCTTCGTAGACAATTTTCAGGCAATGCTTTCGTTCAAGAGAGCAGAAAAACATACTTTCAGTACGGCGAGATGCACCGTGTGAGGCATACACCGTAGACGGGAGTCTGAAGCCGAAAATGGAATGTTTTTCGCGGCGCACATCCGCTCAAAAGCTTCAACGAGTGTATCGTTATTGCTCGCATTGTCCATCATAAAAGCGAGGACCTGCCAGGTTGGTTCAAATCGAGGCAATTAGGTGACACAGATGCAACGTACACGGCGAGTCAATCCATACGTCTCCAGTGTCTTCCACACTGCGTCGGCCATGTTCTCGCCGGAATGCTCCCCAATAAGCTCTTGGAAATCGATCAGCAGTTCCTCTTCAAAGGAAGAACATCAGTCAAGAAGATGAAGAGGTGGTGCATGGGTACATACCGAGCTTCCCATCGTTAGTCACGTTGATAAGCAGTGTACACGAACACTGGTGAAATACGGCTTATTTTGCGATTTCACGAAGTGTTAACTGCCGGGACAAGTGAGGCAGAACAAGGGTACATGTCCGCCCCGGGACAGTGTATTGAACCGCAGAAGGTCGCAAGCCGGCAGATTAAACATAAGCGCCGGGCTCTAGGAAACGGCTGACTACCGCGTACTATTGCACCTGAGGTGACCAAGGGGAACTACCAGCCCGAAGTACTATGGCTGTAACCAGCGGCTGTTAAGAAAACAGCGCACGGCCCGCGAACTCTGAAGGATAAGTGCCGGCTGCTTTCAAAAGGCAACCGCCGGCGCTTGAACACACATATCTACGGAAGTCTGCTATTCGGTGAAATGCGATATGACACCGGTAGTAAGAACAACTGTTAAAGAATAATCGAAGTTGCAATAGAAAGAACAATGAACATGCCGGCGGAAAGATAACTTCTTCCGGGCGGTACGGAAAAGAAAGATCACAAGCCGGAGGTTTGATCAAAAGAGCTGATCAGACTGCCGCTGCTTCGGAAGGATGGAAAGACTATCTTTGCCAAGTCGGACTTGGCTGGCATTAGTAGTCGTTAGTGAAGGAATATTGAAGAGGGCTTGATAGACCGGTAGCGTCAATCTAAGCCTTTCAGAAGACTAGGATCGGTATGCTGGAACCGCCGGCAGGTTGAAAACCAACTGCCGGGCCGATTCGGGCTAGTCAGTCATGTGCGATGAAACTGCGGATGACTGAGCGCCAAGCACGCCATTCTCACGAATTATTAGAAATCGCCAAGAAAAGCAGAATACCGAAATCCTGATTGGCCGCCGGCACTTTCGCAACATTCGGACATGCCGCCGGTTTTATTCGGACTAGGTGCACGGACCATATTTCCTTTTTAAGATACCAAGTTCAAATTGTATAAAAAGGCGTAGTATTATCATGTACAGTAGTAGACCCCAGCAGAACCTGCCGGAGTAAACTCGAATTGAGTAGAACATACCCGCCGCCTTCCAAAGTACCGGGAGCGGACAATAAGAATTTGATTGTGAATACAACCGAAGTCGAATAAGAATAAGAATCAGAAATTGAACTTCGAGTTCAATACAAGAACAAAAGTGAACTTGAAAGCCGCCGGCAGTCAGAACACCCCGCGAGTTAAAATACAACCGCCGGGCATTTAACCTGCCGCCAGTTAGAAAAGTCGCTATCTTGAATTTTCTGATACATTCTGAATACACTTCAGTTTGAACATTACTCTCGAATACTACATTTCCGTAGCCCACGCAGTTTGAAAAGAACCGCCGGGAACTACTCAAACCTTGAAAGCGCCGCCAGTTCCAGACTGCCGCCGCCTGATTATTGAAGTTGGAAACATTGGAATATCATACGCGCTATTGTGATTTTGGAGGACGATACGCCTGTCCTACTACCCCGAACACACCCACGAAGCATTGATTGGAGTTGTGATTTATTTTGAGATTGAGGGATTTTGTTAGCTTGAGCCTTGCTCGCTTTCAATTAGAAACTTAGTCTTCATTTGATTTCACGGCTGCACCTACGTGCACCGTTTCATCTGGAGCCCACCGCGAGGGGTGAGACAGAATCATATTTGCGCTTGAAAAACCAAAGAAGTACGCTTCTTGAACAGCCGGCCAGTACCTAGTACTATCCCCGCTACAAGAGAACCCAGTTCTGTTGAGCCTTTAGCTCCGGGACAAAAACCAAAGAATTCTACCTCGGTTCATCGAACTAGACACGGCACCAGCCGGCTCTTCGAAGAACGCGCGATCATCTTGGGTCACACCAGGTCCGAGAAAAACTCGCAACTCTAATAAAGGAGTTGAGGAAGAATCTCAGTCCGCAGCCGATAAAGCTCGGGCAGAAGTAGCCGCCACTACTAAGAAAAGGCAACAAAGCTATAAAAGCAAACAGCCGCCGGCTGAACCTTTGGTGTCGAGCCCTCCCGCTCCGCCAAACCCTTTGGTATCGAGCCTTGCTCTACCGCCCGCGTCGAGCCCACCCGCTCCGCAACCTTTAGTGTCGAGCCCTCCCGCTCCACTAAACCCCTCTGTGTTGAGCCCTTTTGCTCCACAGTCCCTGGTATCGAGCCTTGCTCTACCGCCCGCGTCGAGCCCACCCGCTCCGCAACCCCAACAAGTGTTGAGCCCACCCGCTCCGCTTACAAGCCCTCTACAAGAGGAAATAGATTCTGAGTCCCCGGACGTATCAGACCTTTCGAAACAACCTATAAAACCATTTATAAAACAAACCACCGTATCACAAGTCACAATGGCAAATGATACAAAGAGAATCCCCGAACCGTACGAGAAGCATGCGCCGACGTTTACTGGCGATGAACCCGAAAAACTTCTGCAGTTCCTAGACAATATGGAACGAATGATGGAAATAGCGGGGACAGTCGAAGCAGCTAAGAATGCCTTCATAGCCAGATATGCCGAACGCGAGATTGCTGAACAGTGGAGGAAGTTTTCTTCCTACACAAAATCGTACAAAGCATTCAGGAAGGAAATCATTGATAACTACCCGGATGCTAAAGAAAATGACCAAGGATCGGTCAGAAAGTTGAAATCCATATTCCGCGCTCATGGCGCCGGCAGTATTGGTTTCGATGATTTTGAAGAACTGATAAAATTGTTACGGGCCTTGAAAGTGTTGGTCCCGAAGCTTATGGCTGCCGGACTCACTACGGATCGAGAAGTCGTACCCATGATTTTGAGCAGGCTGACAGAAGCCTTCAGAAATCAAGTGGTTATTAAAATCGATAATGCCCGGGACGCAAAGAAGGAAGCGGAGGCCGCTCGATTACAGCAAGCGAATCAGCCGCCGCCAGATGACGATGACGAAGAAGAAGGATATACCTTTGCGGAAGTAGAAGAGGAGGCTAGAAAAATATCAACCCGGTACAGCCGGCAGACTACCTTCTTGACCTACCCGCACGAGGAATCTAGTCGAGGGAAAGGCCGGTCGCTTACTCCTGAAAGAATGGTGAAAGCCGAAGGAGGCGAACATACGGCCCGCGCCTTAGATGAGATGAAAGCGACGCTAGTAAACATACGGGATCGCTTGGATATATCCGACAAGAAGCATAAAGAAGATATTGAACAGATTAAGCAACTGTACAAAACCATTCCTGCTAGAACTGCCGGGCCTTCAGAAAATCAAACCATGCCGCCGCGACAGGAAGTCAGATTCAGACAACCGCCGGGACCCATGGATTTGTGTCATTATTGCCGAAAGAGCGGGCACTTCATTGGAGAGTGTCAGACGCGCCGGAAGCATCTTGACGAGGGCAAGATCAAGGTGGTCGGGCAGCGGGACTTCTTTATGGATGGCTCAGCCATACCTATGGGGGAGCTAAGTCTCGGGGACAGATGGTAGAAGAATATGCGGCGAGAGCCACTACTACTGCCCAGTCGAACTATTTAAGTTCGTATTCCCAGATAGAACGAGACATGGAAGAGATCAGCCCGGAGGAATGGGCGGTCATTGAAGCAGAATATGAAGGCGCACAGAGTTCCTATGATCCCAGGGACGATGAAATCCGCACCCTGCAAGTCAACCAGCAGAATCTGGTCCGACAGTTGATTCAACAGCGGCAGATTCTGCAAAGGGGAAGTCCTATTCCCCCGCCCGCAAATATACCCAGACCGCCCACACCAGCGCCGGCCGTCGATAAAAAGATGGTTTCGACGCTAGTGGCAGCTATGAGACAGCTGCAGGCAGGAGAAAATGAAGGGCCGGGAGTTGAGACACAATTTGCAGTGGGGACAAGATCCAATCCCTCCCGAACGGGGAACGGGTCGTCCAACGAGGGTTTCTAAATGGTCCGAGGATGGGAGCCGAAAACCCAACCTCGAGTACCAATGAGCTCCCTGAGGACCGAAGGAACAGGCAGAATCCACAGACCCAACGAACGGGTCAAGTGGAAGTAGTAATGGATAAAGGAGCGCCGGCAAGATTAAAAGCAGAAGCAGCGGCCAAAGCCAGACTCCGTTCTAAACGGCCGGCTGCTAGACCAAACGAAGAAAAAGAAGAGATACCCCAGCCTAAACAAGCTGGAGGGCGTGCAGCTTCAGAACTGCCATACCGTTCTGTGCCGCCGGTTCAGACAGCCGCAAGAGTCGTGGAACCCAAAATAAGGGAACCACCGGCGGCAAGCAAATCAGCAACCGCCGGCGACCAGAAAGGGCAGAATTATAAGTTGAAAGCGCCGATAGATGATGGAGATTTGGACGAGGAATTGGACGGGATAGCCGACCTTATTAAAGCACTTGAGGTCGGCCTTTCGTGGCAAACCCTTATGAAGCTTAGTCCGAAACTCCAGAAGAAGATGAAAGGGTTATTAACCAAGGCCAGAGTGCCGGTAAAGGACGCTTTCGAACAAATCGGCTTCACTGAAGACGATTCGGATGAAGAAGAGACCCCGGAGGATAATCAACCGCCGGCAGAAGGACATGTCTCACAAGAAGCGATCACTAGCGAACTTCCGTTCGATCAGCAACTAAAAACCGCTGAGGCCGCGAACGGTTTAGTCCCGAAAGGAGCCCTCATAGTTGGGGATCCAGTATTGCAATACCTAGACACTCTGTCCGAAGGAGAAAACCCGAAGCCAATTTTCCTCAACACCATTCAAGTAAGGAAAGTAGCGGGCGAATCCGAGCCGTTGCGAGTACTATATCCTTTGATTAATGGAGTCGGGGAACAAGAATGCATTTGTGACGGCGGTTCTCAGATAGTTTCGATGGCGAAAACCACGGCTGTGGAACTAGGATTGGGATGGGACCCTTCGATATGCATATACATGCAAAGCGCCAACGGGCAGGTTGAAAAATCTGTTGGGTTGTCGAAAGACGTGCCCTTCCGTTTCGGAGAAGTGACCTTGTACTTACAAGTTCACATCATTAACGAGCCGGCGTATAAAGTATTGCTGGGTCGACCATTCGAAGTACTGGCGCGAAGCAGCGTGGAGAACGCTTCAGACGGTTCTCAAATTGTGACTCTTACCGATCCAAATACGAAGCTCAAGTACCAAGTGCCGACCTATCCGAGGGGTACTGTAAAGACCCTGAAGAAGGTACGGGGAACTTCAGCTGAGATTGAAGAGCCGGCAGTTCAACCGCCGGTGGTTGAAGAATCAAAATTTCAGAACTCGATGAATTGATTCAGAGTCAAGGAGAGGTCGCAGTGCAGATAGAGTTTGATGAAAGAGGAGAAGCCAGAATCGTTGCTATACAGCACAGCGGGGAGGAAGGCTTCTCACCGTTAGAATTGAAGGAAGCCTACTTAGGGGCTGCGGTCCCGAAGTAAAGGAAAAAGTCGCCTCGCAATTGTTACAAGACTATCTAACAATTAATCAAGGCGAAGGAAAGAAGGTCTTGGAAAAAGGGAGCTATGTTGTCCGAGTAGTCCAAGGCCCGGG
>QVIE01001839.1:0-69960 GCA_013387415.1 Panellus pusillus
GTGCAATCCGTATCCTCCATGCCATCCTCAAGAAGCATCGACTCCAGCATTTATATACTGGTCTGGGCACAGACACTGGCGCTAACTCTTCTCTCAAGTCTGCGTCTATCCTGTATCTAAGCAGACACATCTATCAACTCAACTTCTCTGACCTACAGTTTCTTCTATTTCTACTTTACGCTGCCTCCGCTTCCTCACCCGGCGACGAATCACACTCAATCCCAAGAGCAGGGCTATTGCAGGCCAGCATAACCCAGTCTGCTGGAAGAAATCCTTCTTGGGTTCATTGCGGGCGTCGCTTCCCGCGCAGTATCCACTCCGCTCAGCATCGTGACGCTACAGCTCCAGGTCGAGGGCGAACATGACGACGACGACGAGGAGAAGAGGAAGCGGGCGTTACCGCAGTTATCAAGAAGATTTACGAGGAACAAGGGGTTTTGGGCTTTTGGCGCGGTTCCGTAGTCAACTTCACGGCCACGAACCTACGCTAATTTTTTTTTCGTGGAATAGGATTCAAGACGACCGCGCTGCTGTCCCTCAACCCCGCACTGACACTCGCGCTCTTCCAAGTCTTCCGTCGCGTGCTCTCCAGGACATCCGGCACAGTCGATCCCAGCCCGAGGCAGGCGTTCATCGGCGCAGCCGTGTCGAATTCCATCGGTCGGTATATACCCACCCTCTATGCTAGCGTGTCGACTCACAATCGGACTCAGCAACGAGCATTCTCTACCCTCTTATACTCGCTAAAACGCGCCTCCAAGCGACGTCTGCGACGTCCGTGCGCGAGGTTCTACAGGACGCGTATTTCGGGAAGGGACGCAGTCTCCCGGCGCCTGTTCAACTGCAGGGACGCCAATCACCGCCGGGCATCCCGGCGCTGTATCAAGGTCTCGAGATGCAGATTCTCAAGGGGTTCTTGAGCCAGGGAGTCACGTTTCTCGTTAAAGGGCGGTGCGTTCTGCTTTTTTTCTTTTTTTCTTTGCTTGTGTATGGAGAAGGAACGATGGCTGATAAATTACTATTGATTCAGGGTGGAACAGCTGATCGTTGAAATTTACTCTCGGAGGCGACACGGCGCAGTTTCGGCGCTGTAACTACTACATTACTACATACATACTGCGCGCTTTGATGGCTGTGCATCCATCAGATTGATATTTCCACGGTTGAATTCCACGGTTGAGAGATACAGGACTTCCAGATTTGCCTTTCGCCGTCTTTCTCTAATATCTGCCGCAACCTGAGTGAGTTGCATCACACATCATTGTCGTGATTCCGGCGCCCGACGACCAGAAAACGAATCCTGCTAAGTAAGTATGAATTCCCTTCGGAGTCAAACATGGGATATCCGCATTGCTGGCAGTGCCGAATTTGCAACACTCCTCTACTCCTCCTCCTCCTTGCGCCTGCTGATCGGCTGAAATAACTCCTGCGTGGCGTGGATATCATCTCGGCTCGGATTTCTGTCAATGAGCGGGGTCGACAGACTGAGGAACTGCCACTTGAGGTCATGACGCCAAACACGCAAAGTCCTCAACAGCGGCACGCGCGGACTCGGCTTGTCCGAGCGCGGTCTGCAACCGGGGAGTATCATATCGCTGGAGGTCGGCTGGCTGCCGTACTTACTTATGTCTACGAGCCTCATCGGATGATGTCACAAGTGGGTGTGCGGCCAACCTTCGGCGATCAAAGGCGACGTCCGGATACCGCGCGGCATGCAGGCCGAAAAGTGTCATCGTGATGATGTTGGACTACTCATTCTCCGGATCCTCTGCTATACTCTGCTATATCACCTGAACCTCCGAGTCCATGGCCACCGCGAAGATCGCGACCCTCCTCATCCGCGTACGTGCGTGCGCCTTCCCCGCATCCTGCCCCGCCGAACAGAACGATTGTTAATTCCAGACCGTCGCGAAGCCTATCAGCGCGCAGCTCAAGAACCAGGCGAAGCAGTGCGTGCCTTGCCTTGCAGTTGAAATTTGACTCAAGATGGATGACGGGGATGATGGCAGGCACGAGCGCTTCCGCGGGTTCTGCGTCGACCTCGCGCAGATGATGTACCGCTCGGAGGTGAAGCTGCGCACCAACATCCTCGGCGAGCCCGCGAAGCACATCCGCCCGCTTTCGGAGACGCGGTGCGTTTCCTTTCGTCCCCTCCCAACTTCACTTTCAATACGACTGACTCCGAACGCGGCAGCGCGATCGAGAACGGCGCCAACGCGCTCGCGGAGGGCTTCCTCTTCGCCGTCGCGGCGGCGCTCATCCTCGGCGAGACGTACCGCTCGTCGCGCAGCCAGTCGAAGCGCCGGGACGTCGTCGACGAGCAGATCGAGGACCTGGGCACGAAGATCAGCGAGCTGGGCGCACGGGTCGCCGAGATGGAGGAGCGGAGGAGGGACGCGGAGATAAGGTGCGTGCACTGCTACGTGCGTGGATGTATACTGAGTAGATGCTGCACGCATTGCAGGAACGACGAGCTGGCGCGGATAATGCAGCGCATCGTCGACATTGGGCTGAGCGGCGGCTGGGCGGAGTTCGAGGGGACGCCGTTGCAGCTGCCCCACGTCCAGCTCGTCCCGCCGCAGTCCGACTCCCGCGTTATAGATCCGGATCCGAAAGACCCGACCTCCTCATCATCGTCTTCAACTTAAATAACAACAACGAACGCGCACATATCTATCTATCTATCTTATTCCACGCAGTGTCATGCTCACCCACCTATTACATACATAGACCACCAATCTCGAATCAATCAATCATTGTACTCATAGAACCCCTTGCCGTTTTTCCGCCCATACCACTGCGCGTCGACCATCCGCTCGAGGAGGATGGAGGGCCGGTACTTGGAGTCGCGCGTCCCCTCGTAGAGCGTCTGCTGGATCGCGAGGCAGGTGTCCAGGCCGATGCTGTGCGGTGTGAGTAGTGGGCATGCTGAGGTCAGGCGGGAACGACGTACAAGTCAGCTGTGGGAAGGAGGGAGTTAGTAGGAGAGGAGAGGAGAGGAGAGGGCGGGCGGCGCACGCACCTAGCTGGAGCGGCCCCATGGGGTGGTTCATCCCCAGCTTGAGGGTCGTGTCGATGTGGTCGCGCGTCGCGGTGCCCTGCGGGTGTTGACTTGATCGTTGGAAGGGAGAAAGAAGGGTTGTCGCGTACCTTCTCGAGACACATTATCGCCTGGAGAGGGTCAACGCTGTATATTTCAGAGCTGGCTGGCGCGTGCGTACCTCGTTGATGAACGGCATAAGGAGCGCGTTGGAGACGAATCCGGGACGTCCTTGGACGTCGTGACCTCTGTCCGGCGTCGATAACCTGGAACGCCAAAGTAAGAATGGTCGACACACCCTTGCCGCACGCGATGGCGAACGCCTCCGCGCGTCCGAGGGTCTCTTTCGTGGTTTGGAGCGCAGATATGAGTTCTACGAGTTTCTGCCTGATGCTCGAATATACCAAGAGGTCGCGCGCACACACACATACCATGACGGGGACGGGGTTGAAGAAGTGCAAGCCGACGACGCGGCCGGCGCTTTCTTTGCCCTTTTCGCTGGCGGCGCCGACGCCCTCGGGGACTGCCGCCGCCGCGATTTTTGTGATGCTGATGGAGCTCGTGTTGGACGCGAGGATGGCGTCGGGGCGCAGCTCGCCTGCGAGGGCGCTGAATATCGCCTGTTTCAGCTGCAGATTCTCCGACACGGCCTCGACGACCATGTCCACGTCCCGCAGCCCCTCCATGCCGACGACGCTCACCCGCTCCCGCGCATCCTTCGCGGCGTCGGACGTGATGCGCCCCTTGGCGACGTCCTTCGCGAGCAGCTTGTCCATGAGCGCGAGGCCTTTCGAGACTTGCGCGGCGGAGCGGTCGTGCAGCAGGACGGGCACCTGTGCGCGCAGGGCGGAGACGAAGGCGATGCCGAGGCCCATTTGCCCGGCGCCGAGGACGCCTAGCGTGCGGATCCCGTGCGCGACAGACATTGCTGCTGAGAGGCGGGATTTTCACGTGAAATTACAACACCATCAAAACTTTGCAAAATACAAGTGCAGTAAACGGATCAGGCATGTCCTTCGGCTGCGCACATGAAAGAGGAACGTCCTGTACTGCTTCTGGGCTCCCCGTCGTATGCGATCTCTGTACGTTTGGTACAATGTTCTAACCAGTGTCGCATTGATTCAAGGACGATAGGAATACGAAGACACTTGCAAGCGATACATCGTCCATACCATCCCTCGCGAGACCTTGTATAACCATGCCGATGTCAGAGAGGCCGTGCGCCAGGCGGTCGCTCGGCGGGCCTCGGCGGGAGAGCCCCCTACGTCGGCTTTATCTGGTTCTTCGACACGTCGCGCTACTCCCCGTTCGATGAAGACATGCTGCACCCGTTAACAGATAACGGATGTCGATTTTTCAGGTCAATTTTTCTAACCCTTCCACCCTCTCATCTTCAGGTCATTCATCAGTATGCATCAAACAGCGGCGGGGGCGCAGGCTACGACGACGTCGGCACCGACTGGATGGCTGCCCAGGGTGCGTACTACTGCAACACCCCGACGGCGGTCACGATCTCCACCGCGAACGCCGCGCTCATGCTGATTTTCGCCGCCACGCGCGCCCTCAGCCAAGGCGACGCGCTGACCAAGGCCGCAAAGTGGCGCGGCGACCCCGCCGCGGCCGCGCCAGGGGCTTTCCTCCCGATCGTTCCCGACGTCGAGGGCCTCACGCTGGGGATCATCGGCCTCGGTGCGATCGGCAAGGCGCTCGCCGTGCGGGCGCAGGCCTGTGGTATGGAAGTAACGTACAACAACCGCCATCGGGTACCCGACTCTGGTCAGGATATATTGCCATTCTCCAACGTGTTTGTGCACCTCAGAGTAATTCACGGGTTGTGTTTTATACCGCAGAGGCGCAAGGCGCGACGTACGTCTCGATGGAGGAGCTGTTGGGGACCTCGGACGTCATCTCGGTGAATTGCCCTCTTACGCCCGAAACGCACCATCTCCTTGGGCCGCTGGAGTTCGCGAAGATGAAGACCGGGGTGTTCGTCGTCAACACCGCCCGGGGGGCTATCATCGACGAGCAGGCCCTGGTCGACGCTCTCAAATCGGGGAAAGGTCGGTGCCACACTGCATGGCCGAGTCGTATTAATTATCAAACTTCGACTACTTACTTCCTGCAGTCCTCCGCGCCGGATTGGACGTGTTCGAGCGCGAGCCGAGCGTCCACCCGGGCCTCCGAGACCCGGCGTTGGCGCATCGCGTCACGCTGCAGCCCCACGCGGCTGCGAGGACGCACCAGGCGTTCAGGAAAGCGGAAGAGCAGATATTCAAGAGTCTCAGAGAGTTCATGGGGGGCGAAAGGCCGGAATATGCTGTGAATTGTCCCATGGCCGAGGTTTGAGGATTTCTATCGTTCACATGGATGCGTTGATAGTTTTGGAATTATGATGTTCGACGACCGCCGGGGTCCCTGAACTGTTTCTTGCTTGGAATAGCTCGAGTAAGATTCCCCCAGTCGTTCAGTAATGCGGTAGGCACAGAGGCCCTAGTAGAAATCGCAGAAGATACACATGTACAGTTCGACAAGTGCATCCCTTCACTGCCAGAGTCCAGACAATTATCGGAACTCCCCAACGGTCCGGTAATTCCTTGGGACTTCGGGATATCCGAGTAATCGTCGACGTCCCCATCGACGTTTACAAACAAACCTGGGGATTACTAGATGCTTTATGCATCCGACTTCAGCTTCCAGCACTGTACTTCCCCTCATTCGCCTGACCATCCATGAGCATCCGCAAGATGTTCGGCCAAACGCAGGCGCTGCACACGGCGCGTCGCCATGTTCTCTATGGGCCGAAAGCACCATTTGAGCTTGTTCACGTCGACGTCGTAAGAATGAAGCTCGACTAAGTATTTGAAGCACCAGCCATTCGGCCAGATCCCGCACAGAGTCGTGAGTTGTGATATTCGTTTCTTTTCTTTTCTTTGTCTGTGTCGCTCACTTGATATTACGCGCGGAGGACGACGACGGTTTCATCCTGTTCGAATCGCGACCCAACGAGGAGCGGGGGTCAATAGGCGCCTAGTTGGAGGAGTACAGGACTTTTCGAGACATTTCAATACGAGTCAAGTAGCGGTTGGATACTGGATCATTTATAGAGGCACGCGAGTGTGGTGGTTGAAAGTTGAAAGAAGCGCCGATGTTTGCTCGCCACAAATAAGCTTGACGTGGTACTTATAGTATTTCTTCCTCCTCTTCTCGTCTGGCTGGTAGCCTGATATGCATCCGTGGACACTCCTCGGATTCCTGTCTCTCCTCCTCGTTGTCCCCGACGCGCTCGCGGTCAAGTCGCATGACTTCAAGACGTGCTCCCAAGCCGGTTTCTGTCGCCGAGGACGCGCGCTCTCCGAACGCGCTGCGGAAGCGAAATCCTCCTGGAAATCCCCCTACTCAATAGACGTGTCCTCCATTGCGGTCATCCCAAATAAGGCCGTCTTCACCGCCGGTGTCAGGTCCTCCTTGTACCCCGACATCAAGTTCGGTTTGGAGTTACGTGTCCACGACGATGGGGTGGTGCGCGTTCGTCTCGATGAGGTTGACGGGCTGCGGAAGCGCTACGACGAAGCTGCGTCGTGGGCGTTGATTTCTGAACCTCAAATCAGCCAAGACGTCACCTGGATAGCGGGCAAGAAAGACATCAGGGCAAAGTACGGAAACAACGAGGTCGTGGTCGCGTTCCAGCCTTTGAAGGTCTCTCTCCTCCGTGGCGGCAAGGAGCAGATCGTTTTGAACGGGCAAGGGCTGTTGCACATGGAGCATTTCCGGACCAAGGTTGCTGAAGTGACGAAGACAGAGGAGGCTGCCCCAGAAGCGGAAGAAGGCGCGGAGGGGGCCGAACAGGTCGTTTTGCAGGAGGCGAATCCTCGCGCATGGTTTGAAGGAGACAAGGAAGATGACTGGTGGGAGGAGAGGTTCTCGACATGGACGGACTCCAAGCCCAAAGGTCAGTATGTACAACTACGCGCGCTGTTTTTTTTTTTCAATATGTTTTGCAAGGTCCCGAGTCTCTATCCATTGATATCTCTTTCCCAAGCCACGGCACAATCTACGGCATACCTCAGCACGCGACGAGACTCGCGCTGCCAACTACGGCAGGCGACTCGCCTACCTTCACCGACCCCTACCGGCTGTATAACGCCGATGTCTTCGAGTACCTCGCGTCTTCTCCCATGTCGCTGTACGGCTCTATCCCCGTCCTCCACGCCCATTCTGCCGATTCCACCGTTGGAATATTCCACGCCGTGGGCTCGGAGACGTGGATCGACGTCTCCCACCCCTCTGCAAAGTCCACCCAGACGCACTGGATCTCCGAGTCCGGTATCCTCGACGTGTTCCTCATGCCCGGCCCCACGCCCGCCGATATATTTGCCCAGTACTCGCGCTTGACTGGCACACCCGTCCTCCCCCCGCATTGGAGTCTTGGGTATCATCAGTGCCGCTGGAACTACGTGAGCAGCGACGACGTTCGTACCGTGCAGAAGCGGTTCGACGAGGAAGACATGCCGGTCGATGTCTTCTGGCTCGACATTGAGTATGCGGACGAGCACAAATACTTCATGTGGGACGACAAGAACTTCCCGGACCCTGTTGAGATGACCAACGATGTTGCCGCTGTCGAACGCAAGGTCCCTTTGCGTATTCCCTCCATAATCTCATCGTTAATCCATGTTAATAGATGGTCGTCATTGTCGATCCTCACCTGAAGCGCACGTCTTCTTACCCGGCTTTCCAAGAGGCCTCCGAGCGCAAGGTCCTCGTGAAGCCCCCGAGCGGCGAGGGTGAATACGAAGGGTGGTGTTGGTCCGGCAGCAGCTCTTGGATCGACTTCTTCAACCCGAACGCGTGGGACTGGTGGAAATCGCTGTTTAAGACGACCGCGTCGAAAAGCGGGTGGACGTGGACGTCTAGTACGACGGACATACATATCTGGAACGATATGAATGAGGTGTGTACTTCAATGGTATTTCGTGGAGTCGGAGGCTGTTTTGCTCAAATTGTGTACTTGTTATAGCCCTCGGTTTTCAACGGCCCGGAGATCTCGATGCCCAGGGATAATGTCCACCATGGCGGCTGGGAGCATCGCGATGTCCACAACATCAACGGAATGCTTTTCGTATGTCTCTCTCTATGGCGGTCTGTTTTCAAAGACTAATTCAGGCCCGCCAGTCGAATCTGACCTCGCAAGCCGTACGCGAACGGACGGACCCGCCGGAGCGACCTTTCGTTCTGACGCGATCGTTCTACGCGGGCTCGCAGCGCTTTGGTGCGATGTGGACTGGCGATAACCTCGGGACGTGGGAGCACATGGAGGTGGGGGTCAAGATGGTTCTGGCGAACGGCATCGCGGGGATGAGTTTCGCGGGCTGTAAGTTTCCTCTTCCATCTTCTCTCTCACTTTTATCGGGCGTCTGATGCGCTGGCTTTCAGCCGACGTCGGCGGTTTCTTCGGGAACCCTGAGCCCGAGATGCTGGTCCGGTGGTACCAAGTTGGTATCTTCAACCCTTCTTACGCGCGCACGCGCACATTGACACCAAACGCCGCGAGCCGTTCCTACTCGATCAGCCGTACAAGGGGATCGTCAAGGATCTGCTCCGGCTGAGGTATACGATGCTGCCGGTGTGGTATACAGCGTTCCGTGAGACAAGCGTGACTGGAGTGCCCGTTCTACGGTAAAGTTTCCTTTTTGCAGCTTTGAAATGGCAGTAGTTGATGTAATTTAATGCAGTCCGCACTACGTGGCGTTCCCGCAAGACCCGAAGGGCTTTGATCTCGACGACCAGTACTATATCGGTGCTTCAGGTTTGCTTGTCAAGCCTATTACGGAGAAGGGCATTACGCAAACGACGGTCTACCTCCCCGAGGACGAGGTCTGTTTTGGCTCCTACTGCTACTCGTACGCACATTGACATTCGTTCTAGGTCTACTACGACTACTTTACACACCACGCATACCGCGGCGCGTCGAAAGGAAAGGAGATCAGCGTCAAGGCGGAGCTCCACCAGGTGCCCGTGTTCGTACGCGGCGGGTCGATCGTGCCAACGCGCGAGCGTCCACGGCGGTCGTCCTCGCTGATGAAGCGGGATCCGTTCACGCTTCGGGTGGCGCTGGGCAAGGCGGGTGGCGCGCGAGGCGAGCTGTACCTTGATGACGGGGTGTCATACGCGCACGAGCAAGGGCAGTTCGTGTGGCGTGAGTTTAGCGCTACGTCGGGGGCGAAGAAGGTTGTGAGGATTGCGAGCCGGGATTTAGGGAGTGAGCGTCCGGGGCGGCGGTGGACGGGGTGGCACTGCAGAGCTATAGCGCTGCGAATAAGTTTGCGGAGGAGATCAAGGATGTCAGGGTGGAGAAGGTTGTGGTTTTGGGACTGGCGTCGAAACCGACAAGCGTGAAGGTCGAGGGCGGGTCGGACCTTGTCTGGGAGTACGTACCGGGTGTTGCAGCGAGCGGGAAAGGTGAAGGGGTCGCGAGCGTGCTCACAATCAAGGATCCGAAGGTTTTGGTCGCAAAAGATTGGGCTATCGTTGTAGAGCTGTGAGCCTTTGCAATTGTATATTTATTTTCCTGGACGCATATCTGGACATCGGAAGTAGATTACAAAAGGAGAGTCGGTGCTGATACTCTAATCGCAAGCTTGAGTGAAGTAAGCATCTTGATCTCTTCCTTCGCAGGTACCGGCAATGAGAGTTGATCAGCCGGCAACCCGGGGGCCAAGAAGGAGACCGGGACCAGGAGAATTATCGCGGGTAGATTAATGCTATTTGGGTAGGAAGCACTTGACACCAATGCTTGGAATAGCTTGCCAGCAGACCGGGCTTCAGTGCTGGCAGAACAGCTGGATTACCTGCGCCATCTCCAACAATAACATTTGTGATTTGTTGCGCCTGATAGAGGTGTTGGCAAGGTTGCTAGACAGGTATGCACTTCTTCCGGCATTGTCGGCCAGTTCGAAGAGGTAACCGTAGTGGCTTGATGAAGTGAGATGAAGTGCGTTCCTCGGCCGAAACAAAATTCCGTGAGATGCCGGCGTACATATGCGGAGAGTTATAAGCGAGCTCAGGGACTTGAGTGGCGGCGGCGGAGATTGAGGGCCCAAAAGAATGTAAAAGAAGTGAGTGAAGTCGTTGAAGACCAATTTGGTCCAGGTTGGATACTTTCTGCAAGCCAATATTCGTCCCTAATGAGTCTCCACCTGCAGTCTGAACAGTATAAGAGTTGCCTGTTTTCAGGCCAGTTCCGTCCCTGTCGTGTTTGTGGATATGAATCGAGATGATGGTCAAGCACAAAGGGAGTTTGCGCTGCATTGTTGTCGCTATACACAATAGGGTACACGTGCACGCCCGGGTCTCTCCTTTCACTGCGCTCGGTGTTTGCACACCTTGCTCAGCGCTCCCTTCCTGTCTCACTACTCGTTGTATATTATTTCCCGTGCCATTGGCCGACAGATATTTGTGCGTTTGCATACGTACGATTTTCCGGATTCTTTGTGACTCACTTTGTTCTGACTGTTGTTTCAGTCAAGTCCTCGTCTATGCTGCGACCTCCAGAAGACGACGGATGGCAGGTCGTCCCTTCAGAGTGGTGGCGCATCCCGTACACTGCCGTTTCGTGGGCATATACGGAGGCGGCGGCGGGGAACAAAGTAGCCGCGTCTACTGTGTCCCTCTTTCCCAACACTCGGTCCCCCAATCTTCATAAAGAAGATCTCTCTGCGGGAGATGACGAGCGACTCAATCCGGAACTTGTGGGTTGCCAAAGTGCTATGGCCGCAGTCGAATCCTATGAGCTGAACGTCGGCTTCCATTGGCCGCCGTCTGAAATGGAGGTGCAGGCTCGGCCTGATCTCACATTGGTTCGCAAGGAGGAGCACGTTGCTCGTACAAAGGAGCGATGGGCGAACTCGTGCGGGCTCTGACGGGTGGCTGGTCCATTTTAGACTGCTCTCGTGAATCCGACGACGACGACTCGCTGAGTGATGTCCAGCGCAGTACATCCAGCATAGATCTCACCGACTCGGATCGGTCGGTGCTGTCGCTCCCGATGCCCGCCACGCCAATAGCTCGTCGGTCTTACGCTAATATTCTCGTCAAGCGGCCATCTCCGAGTAGAAGCAGCAGTCACAGCTCCGAACGTTCTCCGCGGCGGCTCAACGCTGCCGCCTCTGCTTTTGTGCCCAGCCCGTCCAAGCCGAAACCCGGGTCCATTTCCTTCCCGTCCCTGAATCACGTCAGGACGCCGTCGCCCCCCTCGCCGACGCTCAACATCAATTTCGTCTTCCCCTCACTCAACGCGCCCCCGGCGGCAGCGGTCAAGATTGCCAAGGATGAGCAGGGATTTTACAGCGAGGTTCAGGCCGAGCCGGCATCCACGCCCACGCAGTCGCATTCACGCAATCCGTCAAGCAGTCTCCTTCCTGCATTCCTGCAATCTCGCCGACGGCCTCCCGCGTCCAAGACCCGCGCGATCGTCGACCGCCTCAAGTCCAGCGTTCTCCCGGAGCCCATACTGCGAGAACCGGCCAAGCCGCCGCCGCCCCTCGAGCTTCCCGCGCTTGCGAAGCCGCGCCTTTCGGTCTCGGAAGATGGTGACGCGGAAGACGATGTCGGGTGGATCTGCATGGATGACGCCGTCACAACCTCTGCGACTGCCAACGAGAACGCGAAGACGCGTCGCACACGCGACCTATTCCTTGCGCTCACGAGAACGCGACGGAGGGCGAACTCTTCCCCCGGACGGAGCACCACAGTCAGCTGTGAATCGGACCTGGGCACGGGGGAGGCGATCAAAGTGGAACTGCCATCGCCCTTGCCCACGTCTGCGTCTGACGACGGAGATGGTTGGATCGAAGGCAATGCGCTGCTGCTAGCTACGGAACCGACCGCTAGCAAGGCCAGGTTTCCTTCTGCCTCCCCGGCCCCGTCTCCGGCACCCAAGGCAGTTGTCCTGCCGAAGCCGATACCGCTCCCGCCCCGCCCGAGAAGGACGAAGCGTGCGCCTCCGTCCGTGCCAGCCCAGGTTCCGGTTCCTGTTCCGGTCTTCGCGCGCCCGCCGCCACCGCCGATGCCGGGACGTGGTACTACCCTCCCCACCCCCACGCACAGCAGCAGTACGCCGCCGCCGCCCAGGCCCAGGCGTACATGCATATGCAGCAGATGCAGCAAGTCCAGGTGCAGATGCACATGCAGCACATGCGGCATGTGTCGGCGCCAAACTTGATGCCTGGGGTGCCTACGATGCACACTCCGCGCGGGAGCGTGAGCAGTACGGGTAGCGGAGACTGGCTCTACCCCGTCCCGGTCCCCGCCCCGCAGGTATATTCGATGCATGCGCCGGTCTTTGGTGCGCGGGCTTGAGTCCCTCTCTACGTGTCTTCCGATTTGTACGACCGCTATGTACCCTCTCCATTGCATCTCTCTCTCCCTCTTCATCATGCTTCCTCTGCCCAAGTCGCGTCACCTTTTTGATCCCTCAACGGAGCAGTCATCTACTTGCTGGACTTTTGCCCAAGACATGAATACAAACACAACCAACGACATACTGGAATGTATTCGCATCTCAATTTTTCGATCTCACATCGTCCCTTTCTTGCGTCGCCTCATGGACTTCGTCCGAGCCATCCATCCATCCCACCCATCGCGCTTTGTTGAATACATACATATTTTGTACCCCCTCTCATTATTCCAACGCGCCTCTGCAGCGCGCGTTTTATTTTGCCTTTCTTTCTTCTTCTTGCGTAGATACACAGTGTTGTTTTGACTGTTACTTATGTCACTTGGTGTATGTATGTCTGTAATACCTATGTACCTCCGGGCGCTGCCCGCTGCTATCTCATTTTCTGGTTGTTCCGTTTAACGATGTGAATGGAATGAAATCTCCGCTTTGCGTTCAGCGAGGGGAGAAAAGATGTGATTCACGTGCCAGGACGGAGTCGGAAAGCATTACGCCGCTGATCTGAACCTACTTCTCTTTCAAGCTCAAGTACACCAAGACTGTCACTTGGTTGCGCCCTCTTGCACTCGCGATCCGTCCTCGTAGTCTACAAGAAATCGGCCTGAAATCGGAATCTCTGAATCACTCATTATGCCACTGTCAGTGGCTACATCGACAAGACCAGATATCATAACATAACATGTTGCCCGCTGGTACTAGGCACAATCCAGCGGGGAATTCCACTGCAAAATTACGCTCCTAGACGCGGCGTCGTGGCTCGGGTGCACTGGTTTCTCTCGCTATCAACTGCCCCGACTGGGAATCGAAAGAAATCCGGTACACCTTCGCCCGTTCAAAACTCAGGGATCTGGTCCCGGTCACCATCCGATGTTCGACTGGCTCAATCCTGGCGTCGACTTTAACCTCCGGGGCCGTATTCCCGCTAGGAACTGCGTGTTCCTGAGGCGGGGACAGTGACTTGTTGACTGGGGAAGACTGCGAACACATCAACGGATTGTAACCTGGACTCTAGGCTCTAGCACGGCAAGACGTACCATGGATTACTGTGCAGCTGATGAGTTAAAGTCTAGGGGCTGTTTGTAGGTGGGTTTGCGTATCGAAATCTTCATTTCGAGGGAGCTTTTATATACGGGGGGCAAGAACGGCGCACTCGATTGTCAAGTGCGATGAATGGGAGATGATTTTCCTTTTTAAACAAAGAAACGTCGCCTTCGTTCACCGCGCTCGATGACCCAAGTGCGCAGGTCTTTGTCCCCTGTCATACTTGCAGCAGACCTGGACAAAGAGACGAGGCCGCTTTCTGTAGCTTGGACCTCATGCAGGGACGTATTTTGACGGACAATGTCGGCCACCCATACTACAATCAGAGCCCTTATACGAACAATGTTGAGCTGCTTTCTGGATCAGGCGAGTTTACCAAAGCTCGCCGTCGAAGGTCCAAGCCCAAGCCATCCGGGCCGTCGTCTGATATAAATGGCGGCCCACTTCTCTTGGGCCTCTCTCACTCGATCTTTCCCCATTTTGACCCACCTCTCCTCGTCTTGCGCACTTTCACTATGGAAGCAGCACGTCTCGAAATCATGGATTCGCAGAGGTTCGATCCGTCAAAGCGCGTACGTTCTCGTCCATTTCCCCCTGCATGAACGCGTATCTTATTCTAAAACATAGACCAAACACCGGGATCTCACCATTCGAACCGATGTCGACGACGACGCGTCGGGCGCCCCCTCCAACGTCCCAGAGCCAGCCACCCCAGTGTCCTGGATCACCTTCAGGGAGCCCTCTCCCGAGGCCTCCGATCCCGAATCGGCGGATTTGCTCGAGGAGACTTCTACACCTCCCACCTCCCTGCAACCATCCCTTGCCCTTGAGGACGCCGTCGATCCAACAGCCGTGCTCCAAACCGACCTTTGCGACCAGGGTGACGATCCCACCACGAAGCGCACCACCATCCACCCAAAGCCGCGCTTGCCCATCCTCGGCCGCTGCTTCTCGCGCCCCGCGAGCCCTCTGAACATCACGTCGCGCCCAACCTCTCCCATCAACTTTGGCGCGCTCAATTGCTTCAAACTCGGCGCGTTCGGGGAAGATCCGGACAAGCGTGCGCCTAACACTGCCACCCCCGAGCCCGAAAGTTCGTGGAATACCCGATGCATCGGGTCATCGCCCGAGGAGGCTTACGCCTTGATGGTGGCCTACGAACAGCAAATGATGAATTCACCGCGGCGCAAACCTCAAAGTGGACGCTGGCAGTGGTGACAGAGAGAACACATTAGAGCAGCTTCCGGCTGATTGTGAGGGACGCTGCGGGTCCCTCTCCATGACTGTGTACCCGCACATGTGTATCATCTGAATGCTTCCATAGACTCTTGTTGTATCACTGTTATTTTCTAGTTTTCGACCCTCTGCACGTTCTTCGTATTTTGCAATTGAGTGATGAATGACTGTGTTTAGCGTTACGATGCGAGCAGGCCCACCAGTTTGGGTGTTTCCTTGCTGGGACTCATTGCATATGGCCTCGACACATGAATAAGTACAGCATTAATCAGCGACCCAGGCGTGGACCATCTCAGCTTCATTGAATTCTGGGATATCAGTGAAATGGCATACGCCTCATAAGAAACAAGAACTACTAATCTGCTTGCACAAGCAAGAAAGTCCCAAAACAAACAACGACCACATAATATCATAAAAGCAGTTTCAAGCCGTCGGTTGCACCAGAATGATACTCGAGATCCTACACGTGGTTTGCCCACCGCTGACAGTCGCGACGGGCGTGCTCTTGCTCACGACTGCCGCGTTCTCGTAGTTGGACGGTCCGTTGGTACACCACGAGGTGGAGGTCGTGTTGGCGGTGATCACAACGTTACTAAAAGCAAACTGGCCGAAAGTCCATGCAACGTCGTAGAGCTCGATCGCCATTATAGCTTGGTTCATTTGATGTGTTGCTGTCGTGCGCCTTGTTCAGACGCATGAGATAACGCTGGGAGAGAAAGGGACGCACGGAGGGGAAAGAACCCGTAGCGGAGCCGCCACCGCTGCTGGACAGCGTCGTGGCCCACGTTCCGTCAGCGATGTTGTCTACAGAAAAGCCAAAGTTGACCGTCTGCCCGTTCGGAACTATCCAATTTCTCTCGTCAGTTTATCCGCCTATACAACGCGAGAAAAGGAAACTCCACCGTTGAAGCCACTGCCCCAGGCTAGAGAGGGATCCGAGCAACAGTAGCCGTCGCCGATCCACCACTCGCCACTTCGCCCGTCAAGTACGGCTTGCAGAACACCGGCGTTGCCGGTGGCTCTATTCGGGATTCGGATTCGTCGTTGTTTCAAGGAGGAAAAGAGGCGGAACGCACGGAGGCCGGGCCAGAGGTAATAAGTCGCTGCTTGCGGCAAGGGCGGGGCCACGAAGGATCCCGAATAGGACGTGATGTAAGATCCAGTGGGCGTCGTAAAAGTCAAGAAGTACCTGCATATTGTTCAGTTTTTGGAGATGGGAGACTTAAAGGAAGGTATTGCGGACCAGGTCTGAGCGGAGACGGACCGGGCAAGCGCCAGAAGCGCCAGGCAGCCAGCCAGGAACTTCATGGTATCTTGAGAGTTCGCGAAGAGGCATCGCAACTTTTATACAT
The DNA here is from genome assembly GCA_013387415.1 of Panellus pusillus. Classification (NCBI taxonomy): domain Eukaryota; kingdom Fungi; phylum Basidiomycota; class Agaricomycetes; order Agaricales; family Mycenaceae; genus Panellus; species Panellus pusillus. The sequence continues at coordinate 16,124 of QVIE01001839.1, forward strand.
GAGAGCATGCGCTATCTGCGGCAGATGACGATGATCACACTTGCAAGCGGACTATCCGAAGCATCGTTGGATAGTGCACGGACCGGCGAGAAATACCGAGGTTGCTGCCGTCGCAAAGATTGGTTTGTTCGCAGACAGTGAGTTGCTAGGGTACATGGAGGTGCAACCGGAAGAGAACGACGCGTCGACGAGCGCCCTGACATTCGGAATTTTGGGACCTGGGTGGTGCGCGTGATGGATACCAATCATAGATAGCGGCCTAGATAACACAGAACAGGCTTATGGTACTGAGGAAGAGGAGCCAAGATGTGTCCGATTGTCATTCGTAACATTACACACAATTTTCAGATATAAACCAAAGGTCGTGGTTGGGGAGAGGAGGACCTTGGAAGAATCGGCTCCGAGTCAGGGCCGAAGGATGAGCCTGAGCCTTGCGATCGGCGGCCAGGGAACAAATCTCAACTAGCCACCAGGATCCTTGGAAACTCTGTGAAAGTACGCATGAAGCGAAGCTTGTAGACGCAATGTGGGTGTTCAGTGACGAAGCCGTCTGAGATTGGTTGAACTTGTGTATCTTTGTGTATAAGTACGCATCAGTGCATCAGTGCATCACCGTGACTACACGGGGCGGCCACTTTATTGAGTGGCACTTAAACACGAGACCGATGCGTCGGGGCTAAAGCAATCAGTGTTCCGGGTTAAAAAGGGCAGATTCGAACTGGACATCAATTTGCCGGAGGTTAACCCCAGGCTCATCATTTGCGTGGGGGTTAGAACGCAAGCGCTCAACCCCGCCGAGATTGCACATATCTAACCTCAGCCCGGTTGCACACATTCAGGTTTTCCTTGTTCCACTTTGACTCAGATTCAAACGACAGAAGAGCACAATTTCATATATTCACGACACCCGTACAACGCATATATATACCGCTGCACCTCACGCCGCGCACGGGAGGGGGAGGGGAGGGAAAGGGATATAAGTATCAATGATGACACAATAGAAGCCAGCCCACGGGCTCGCACCATCCACCGAAAAAAGCGAACCCAGGGTCCTCTCGCGTGCCCTCCGATGCGCATACCGGTCGCACAGTCCTGAAACGTAGCAGTAAATAATAGAACATCGTGGATGAAACCACATACGCCAATCAACGACGGGAATCTGTGAATGATTGAAGAGGAGGTCCAGTAGGGCTTGCAACGTGAAACAGAGTTGAGGCTAGACCGAGCAGCAGAGGCAGAAAACTTGAGATGTGTACATGTTGAGGCCTTGATGCTTGCTCAAAATAACTTGATCCAGAGCGGAAGAGTCTTGACACGAAGCCTTGAAAATCTTGAGGGAATCTTGAGGGAATCTGACGGCGTCTTGAGGGAAGCTTGATAACTTGACGGCTTGAGGGACTGGAAATCTTGCGAAGGGCATAATCTTGCACATAAGTTTTGCGTTTGGAGTGCGAAGGGGCGCAAGGGACATGAAGGCGCGAAGAGAGGATGGTTGGTTCTTGGCACGTGTTTGGAACAAACATGGCACAATCACTTCCGCGTCAACGACGCGCGGTAGGTTCGGAACAAGCCCGCGCAGTTCCGGCCCGGCGCGCCGGGGGACCTTCTTGAAGGGGCTTGCTTCAGACTGCCGAATTTGTGGGGGTTGTCGCATCGCAGATTGTGAGCTCAATTGTTCACCTTTTGCCTTAGTTCATTTTGGGCATTTAAGATACTATACTGGCCCTGCCTACTGTAATTTTTGAGTAATTATTAGTACTCTCTGGTGCCTCCCAGATTGCCGTCAGTCCAAAGTTTCTACTTTTTCAGAAATCGTCGTCCACAGGTCTAAAGTATAAGAAAAAACGTTAACTTATATGAGATAAAATGTTCTTCTCAATCTCATAGAGCCTCCTGATTTTTTTCGGGATTTATAACCTACCATCTCGGGTTCTCTGGAGCGATGAGTCGAGCGCACTCGAGCAGTCACGCATATGTGACAAGGCGTTACTTCGTGCCCCCACCAATTAACGACGCACTCTCGACGTGAATCCAGACTGGGAACACTCTTGGCAACCATTGAAGAAGACCCAACCAGATTGATCTCGACTTACGCTGTCAAATTGTCGTTTCGCTCCTCATTTATCTCGGGCTTTCCATCCGACAATTCCTCTATTTCCTCTTCGAATCCTCCAGCGCATTGGTTAGGAAACAAGTGGGCTCTTTATGGAGCCCATGGGGCATATGGGCCAGACAATGGAGACCATCTTTGACTTGTTAAGCACCGCTAGCCCTCCGAATACGATGCTTTTGCCATAACCAGTCTCAGCAATCAGAAAACCATTATATCCATGCACAGGTGTTGGATACTAAGCTCCCCTTGCCAATCATCAAGCTCAAAGTCAAGATTCAGCCGCTGGCGCACCCGGTCTTTGATGTCCGACAAGGTTTTCTTTAATGAATCAATCCATGTGCCCTAGCCATCGGTCTCAGGATTTTGGGTTTTCCGCTTTCGGGTTGGGGTCCGGGCACGCGCACAGGTGTGCTAGACATGCAGTAGTGCGGCCTTGCAAGGCAGGACGTTGGTCAAAGGCCATGTCAGGGGAATTGATCACCCCCGGCGGACGCGCTTGTCACACAGCGTTACAAGGCGCGACGCGGGTGTATACCGCCTCCTGCCAATGCATCTGAGCACTTTCTGGCCAGGTTAGACCACCTATATGTAGAAGAGTACCCAAAATACCTTCGATGTGAACCCCTTGCTCATTTTCTTCGAAATAAATATCTTTGACTGCAAACAAAAAACTTGTGTTTTCACCGAACTTGCGAGACACAGAGCTCGATGGATTTTACACCAATTTGTTAGATTCCAGTGAGGAACTTGTAGCTATACATCGAAACTAAAGTTCTCTCTATATGAGTTAAAGCTGAAAGGATGAAGATAAAGTGTGGTAGACGGATCCGCAACCCCCACAAATTCGGCAGTCTGAAGCAAGCCCCTTCTAGCGAAGGCTATTTGGTCGGTATTTGGTGCGTGATGGTTGTCGGCCGACGCTAGAACGGGGCTTGTTCCGAACCTATGTAGTAAGTACTAGACACTGGCAATTTGCAAATGCCATTCGATCTGAATCCGCTGCTGCCTGCAGCCGCTCTCCCCGACTGTGCGCTTCCTTGCCTGAGGTCACTCTTCTCTTCGCTTTCATCCAGCCGACCCCCTTCCATGTTATTCTTCCCATCTGGAACACTAGCAGACGGGGCTCCGAGTCGCGGTAATGAGCCACCACGGTGACGGCGATGGTCTCCCGGGCCGCAGCTGTTCGCTTTCGTCCAAATACCTCGCCCGTACCCTTCGAGTGAAGGGCCGCTCATGATCAGTCTCGCACTCATGTTCTCGTCGCTGGACACTCATCCGTGCTTAAGACCGTTCACCTCTCGCTCCTGATTTGGACTAATAGCTCGGTTCGAAGCAACTACTTAGGATTGAACTTAAACGACGGTTCAAATCGACAAGCGGTATAGTAAAACAGAATCCCAAGCAGGAATGTATGTTATCATATGCTTTCACGAAGAAGCAGAGTCAATGTCCATGGCGTCCCGCTGCTTGAAGATCGGCAATCGTGGAGGAAGGCGCGCATTGCCGGGCAGGGGTCGAGTGGCGGGACCTGCAATCTCGCGGGCAAGAACGTTCACCGCATCCAGGGCCAGCTCGTCCAATGGCTGACTGAACTCCGACATCGCGCTCTTTTTCTTGGGCGAATGCGCTAGATTGCGGCTCTTCATGAACGCCACGTAGCGTGACTGCGACGTCGACAGGTCGATGTCCTGCAAGAGGAATAGGTCGGTCATCAGCATGTCATAATAAGCTCGGGAACTAGAGGCGAACCTCGTCGGGAATCGTGTCAATAGAAGACAGCGACGCGTCGTTCGATATACCCGCAAGACCATACGACGGGTGGCAGAATGCGGGCGACATTGGCTCTCGTGAAGAGGGAATGGTGTCTCCGGTGCAGCGGAGCTGCTTAGCGAGCCCATCTTGGCCGTCAGGTTCGTGAATTTGTATCTCTCTGCGGAATACAGGCGCCGTACGGGCGGGCGGGGCTTGAGCAGTCGCCGTCGAACCTGCGTCTTCGGAGTTCCACGTTGCGAATGCGGCTGAGGCGACAGAGCCCCGGAGCCCCAGGTAGGTAGTAGGGGCGCGACGCCGGGATGGCACCCCGCGCGGAGAGTGTGTAGCCGTCGTCATATGCTTGGTCGGCGTTGAACTCCTCGGTGGCAGGACTGCCGTGCGAGTGTTCCTTGGAGAGTGGAGTCCCGCGACAACGCACTGGGGTTTTGAACACGCTTATCGTTGACTTGCGGCGCGGTGGCGTGCTGACGGTCTGCATAAATGAAATATAGGGTGAGCGGCAGGTTGAATCAGATGAGGTGCGTTCACGCACCCTCATGATTTGTTTACCCAGTTCCAAAGAATTGAGGGTCTACAGTGCAGTCGATGAGCCGTGGGGGAACGAAGAAACCGTACATAGTTCACGGTTGTGGTTTATATACACGGGACGTGGTATACAAGTTCCGCGTGATGACAATGGCTGTGGCTCAGTGGACAATGACCGACTTCATTTCTTTTTCCAGTATCAGGTTGATCGGTAGGCGAAGGCTCGTTTTGACTATCTCGCCGCGGACAAACATTCATGATCACGATGTTTAGGATGCTTGAACCATGGCAGGTTCCTCGTCGCTGAGCACTGTTACGGTGGATGTACCAATTTACGAACTTCGTTGCTAGATTTACTCAGGTGACCGGACGAATATTATCACAGCTCAAGCGCTCGATCAAGGTCCAAGCTTGCATCGGGCCTTTCCCTGCCTTTCCCTTTTTACCCTTTTGACATTTAGGAGGATCAAAAACCCGCGATCATTACTGCCACTGATTCGCCAGCTTTTGACATTTTGATTGCCCCCTTTAGGACTTGTAGACTCTTACCGGCACGCGTTCGGCAAATGAAAACACGAGTACATAACGCGTCCAGCCGCCGTCCATGTCCGAAACACAGACTAATCAGCCAGCTATAAACATAATCCAGCCTACTCCGCCCCGCCCCTCTCCGTTCCGTCTCCTGTATCGCGGTGCTCTTTCTCTCCCCGACTCCCACCTCCTCCTCGATGGCCTCACCTTTTCCGCCCGTTTGGATACCACGTCTCCCGGAGCCAGGCTCCTTGACAATCCGCTCGCGCTGGCGCTAGAAAGTATGCGTGGTCGGCCCAGTCTTCGGTGGAAGGGGCTTGCGAAACTCAGCGACATCTACATGGACGAGACAGGTGGAATTACAATGTGCGGCTTGATTATGCTTTTTGTCGTGTTCTCGGCCTCAAATTTGCACAGGACATTCACCCAAATTCCACTGTCAGTCGAATATACTTTGAAAACACATTCTGTCTCGACCCTGCATCGTCGTCTGAGTCTGGCATCAAAGTCGCACTGGGGGACAGCGGTATATTCCGCACCCAGACCTGACTGGGAAGCACTGACAGTTTATTTCAGACGGGCCTGAAACGACCCAAATGGTCATTTTTTTCACGGCCGCAGGGCTCAGAGCTACAACTCATCGTAGCCCGCATAACGCCTGCACCTCTTGCTCCTTCCGTACCCGCCTCCCGCGACCAGACGACCCTACCCCGCGGCATCCGCCTCTACGCTTCGATCGATCAGCGAGCGCCGGCTCAAACATGTTCGTCAAAAACGAAATGCCAGCACCCTCGCGAACCTCGGAAGTGTTGTCCGCCTCGGTCTCGACCAGGGCGGGTCCTTCAAAGTCCCGGAGATGCCGATCCCGCGAAACGCGAAGGGAAAGGAGCGCGAGATTATCCCGGAGGAGGACGTGTTCGGAGAGGGTTCCGCTGCCGTCGAGAACAAGGCAAGCGGAAACGCACGGAGGACTCGGAGGCAGAGAGTCAGATGGAGAAAGCGAACAAAACTGTGCGTTCGTTCACCTGTGTCTCTTTTCATTCCTTACAGACATGGATTATAGATCATAAAGCAATCGACGCTCCATCTCATGGCCATTTCTAAGACGCACCCGGAGTACAAGGATGTGTACGGAGCCGTGTACAGAGGTGTCGGTTTTGCTTTGGTAAGCACCTCTTCCAGTTGGCGTCGGCATGTTGATTGTTCATTGCTTCCAGCGAGCGGAGATGAAAAAGTCTGCTGTTGATTTGAAGCAGGTCGAACGGTATGTAAAGCTACATATGGGCATGTATACGCCTGTGAGACGCGGTCGAAAGGGCAGAGTAAGCCCTCATAGAATCTCTGTTCATTGCCGGTTCAAGGACATGGATCGAGACCATTGTGTTGTCCGGGAGGTGAGAATCCCCCGGCGCGGCGGCGCCATAACCCTTGAACCCACCAGAATACCCTTCCTTTGCAAATCCCCCGAAGACGTCAATGAAGTGCCAACTGGTCCGAGGGAGGATGCAAACGGCACCAACGTGCTAACTCGAGAAGTTAAACACTTGTATGCCACTAATAAGATACGCGCGCCGTTCAGTCGCTATGTAACATACATATGCATATTAATGACCTTGGCGGACATGTGTTACCGATGAATCGATGATAAACTGAAATGAGTACCTAACGTCTGAGGAACCTCAGGCTTCACTTTTTTTCTACGAGTGAATTAGCCCTGTATTGCGTCTCTGAACGACGTCGACTCCGAGTCGGACTTGCTGAGTCAGCTCTAAGTCCTTCAAGTTCAATCACGACCGTGACGCCGACCGGCAAATTAACACCCTTCCTCTTTCTCAGATGTCCGTCTCCAAGCTTTGTGTCTCCTCGGATGGCACGTTAATCTACGCCGAGGCCTCTGGCAACCCAACGAACCCAAGCGTCATCTTCGTTCACGGAATGCTCTTGAGCGGAATCGTCTTCGACAAACTGTTTTCCAACCCGTGTATGCTGGAGAAACTCTATCTTGTGTGTGATGCTGTCCTTGTTTCTGGCTGCATTCCAGACCCTCGCGTCGTTGACTTGGAACCTGAGGTTGATGTATCATCGTTTTGCTCTCTTGCAGGTGCGATACGACGTGCGAGGCCATGGACGGAGCGGAAAGCCTACCTCGCCAGAGGGTTACAACTCCTCGCTGTATGCAGCCGATTTTGCTGCCGTAGCCAGAGAATTTTCCCTGAACATGCCCGTATTTGTTGGATGGTCAGTCGCGTCCCTCGCTTGTCGGGTGAAACGCTTAACAGACTTCTCCACATTTAAGGAGTGCGGGAGGTAGGGGTCTTCGCATTTCCAATTTCATTGGAAAAGAATATAATACGATTTGGGCTCCGCAGCCCCAGTTGCGTCTGACATCTGCACCCACATATCGCCCGCGCCTCTGAGCGGAGTCATCGCGATCTCCGGGGCCCTTTGCGTTGCCACAGCATCGCAGACGTTGAAGCCTAGGCTACTGGAGCTGATCCCAAAGCTCTTCTCTTCCGATACCGTAACCGCCCTCAACGCCCGCATCGAGTTCGCCGATGCCGTATTCCTCCACCCCGAGGACGTCCCCTTTTCTGTCAAGGCCGCGTGGATGGGCAGTACTGTAACGCAGACCCCGGCGGTTTCTCGCGCCATAACAGCCGGGCATCGGCCAGACCAGACTAAACTGACCGAGCTAGGAGCCCGGGGTTTCCCCGCTATGGTGCTCTATGGGACGGAGGACCTGTTTCAAGACGGTCGTGTCGTAGCCGCGCACGCCCGCCCCCATTTTACCAATCTAGAGGTTGTTGCCATTGCAGGAGGGAGCCATTCTGTTTTTTATGACAACCTCGAAGAAGCTATCTCTCATATCCTTCCGTTTTGTCTGCGTGTTTCTGGCAAAGTAAGTTTGCTTCAGATTGTGGTTGAGACACTCGTGTGGTTGAATTCAGATTGCCAGCCGGTCGCTTTGAGCTCATCAGATCCCGCAGGAGACATAATACGACGATAGCGTGTATCATAAATCGAATGTTCAATTTGATACACTGGCAGAATATCATGGAGCCTAACTCGATTGTCGGCAGCCAGTATATTGCAGCGGAAAGAGAAGATCTTTGTTTGCGGTTCTCAACGAATCCCAGGGCAACAATTGGCGAACGAAGGAGAACGGACTCAGACGATGAGGTTGTCATAGTACAATTAACGTCCTCAGCGACCGCCACCGGGAGAAGAAAAAGCCGAAAGCCGGTCACCTTCGTGATGACGCGATCAGTTAAAAATTGAGGGACTTGCCTCCACAGCGACACGATGGCAGACCAGAATCTACTTGTGGTCCTCGCATGGACAGACCCTGCCAGTGGCATGTCGCTATTACGAGACAACCAGCAGTGGCATCGCAAGCATCAGTTTTGACGTCTTCTCAGGACCTGGCTGAAATGAACGTCTTATTCAGATGTCGCTGATACCTTAAAGAAGACTCTGGGATCTGCAGAGAACCCGATTGTCTACCGTACTCCAAGCGAGGATTCTACAGAACCGCATACCGTAGCGCTTCTGTGCACCGTCGATTCACAATTGACTCCGCAAGACTGTTCGGAACTCGTGGAACACCTCTGCCGGTATCTAAGGGGAACTCTCGAGACTCGCATCTACGAGCAATTCCCTCGCGGAAAACGTGGTCAGATACTCATACCGAGGTCATCTACGCACCACTATATTGTTTTCAACGGGATGACGCCCGATGAGGGGGCAGAAGACATGTTTAACGATTGGTACACGGAAGAGCATATTCCGATGCTGAGCGTGGTGCCGGGGTGGCGGTCGTCCTCTCGCTTCCGACTGGTATCCAGCGCGTCATCGACCTCACCGCAAACTAGCCCGCCACTTTACCTCGCTTTGCACGAGTGGGCCACACGTGAAGCATTTGGGACGCCCGAGTTTAAGGCGGCAACGAACACGCGTTGGAGAACTCTAGTGGTGGTGGAGCGGGTCTCCAAGAAGGAACGACATCTACTGGAATATTTTGGGCCTGAGGTCAACGAGCATTCTGGATGAGAGTTATTTGCCAAGACAATCGATGACAGAGTGGTCGCGCACGTAAGATTTCTATCCATGTGCACAGTCTTGGGGTCCTCGAACTCAAGTGAACGGCTCAAGGATGCGAAAAGTTGTATTGCCGCTTGCCGATACATGTGAAAGGAGGAAAATCATCCCATATGCAACCCAATAAGGAGAGAAGGACGAAGACCGGTCGAGCAAACGGTGTAGTGCGCGAACTTTTTGCACGTTCGAGGTGCACGAAAATGTCTTCGTATTCACAGACTGAGCGTGTGACGACAACCAACTGGGAGTGTATAGGCTCCAATCGAGCTGAATTCGAGCAAGAGGGCTGGCCCGGGGAAAACCCAGGAACGGTCTAAGCGCTCATCCTGACTCGACGCGCCCGGATGTCGAGAATTGGCTGTAATTCAATGTTCTAAAAACCCTGTTTATACACGAAGCGAATACACTAGCAGATCAGGGAGACTGTCGACCATGTACACATGTTCTTTCCTCCGCACATAAGTAATCAGCCTAGTGGTGGACACAAAGTTTGGGCCAGATGCAGAAAAATGCTGAGCCGGGACCCAAGAAGTTCAGGTTCAAGGTTTGGGAATGAGCAGAGAATGCCGAGCCTGTCACCGCCCGGCTTTAAGGACCAAGGCCAAGGCACAGATGCCCACAACGACATCTGTAAAAAGATACCTATTGCATCTGGAACAGAAGAGGTGGTCAATCACATCGCCCGGATGCCAGCGTCAACATCCTTACCGAAAAGTAGCCCTATCTCAGCTGTTTCAGAAGGGTATCCTAACTGGCAGAAGAAATGATTTAGAAACACTCACCGAACGGAGGGTTCCCTACAAACAACGCGCGCAAACCAGGGAATAGTCAGGATAATTGTCACAGGCGCGGCCAGTGCCCAATCACCCAGAGTTTGCTGTTTCGACACGTACGCAACGACAGTGATGTACATGACGGACACAACCAAGCTCCAGTTCACGAGGAATACTGCGAGGGTGAACGCTTTGGCGAGCAGGCTGCGCCGCACAGTCAGCATGAAGACATACGCGCTGTTGATGGGTATCCCGTTGAACACCACGCTTGCGTTGGGGACCGGGGCGAGGTAGTTGTATGACGGGACGAAGGTCTCTGATGCGTCAACCGCGGCAACGTTGAGAATGGGAAGGAAGGTCGCGTTCGTGATGCTGCCATCTGCCGAGGGTGTCAGCGCCACGAAGGTGTTCCTCGTCTCGTAGTCGTCGAACGGATAGATAAACTGTTGGTCGGAATACGTGAGGTGCTTGGAGAGACTATTGAGCTTGAACACGTAGGTGTATGTGCTTATGTTGTGTTGCATAACGAAATTGCGCTGAGCCGTAGTGCTTGCGCGAAATCAATACGATCGAACGGTGCCGCCGCATGTGCATGATTGACTTACAATATGGACGTATCTCCGTCGAATGGATCTTCGGCTGGATCGAAGGTCCATGAAAGTGCCCTGGAAGAGTTAGGTTGGATATGCTTGCAAATAACATTGTGCCGCGACTTGCCCGTTAACAAATAAATTGATTTTAACGCTTGGTCTTCCGCAGTTGTTCCCATTGCCGTAATTCAAGTCTGCGTACGATCGTTCGGTGCGAGCGAAATATTTTCCGCATCCCGCAGGTTGCCAATTGATCAGCATTTGCCGGAGGTCGAGGTCCACCTGGAATATATGACCGATGAAAACAAACTGCGATTCCGAGTATAGGTCAGTGCACGTCCATGGGGAGCTGATGAAAGGTAACACGCACCCCATCCTGCTCGCCCACGCTAGCGTATACCTCATTCTCCGTCGTCGGGCCCCGAAATGTGATGGTGAAAATTATAATAACGATCACGGCCAGAACGACGCTTGTGCATAGAGTCATGCACAAGCCACCGGACGGCGTGGGCTGATGTTTCGCAAGGACAGAGAGCGGCCTGGCTTAGACATGACGGCTGAAGAAGGGATGGATTTGGAACCTAGTCGATTTAAGCACCCTAAGGCGCTTGACCCACTAGACGGACTAATATGAAACCACCAACCGTGTCAATATTTCTATAGACACGTTGTTAGATTGTCGTAACACAAGAGCGCGAGGAAAGAAACCCGCCTCCCTTTGAGGCACCAACGCACGAAGCCCGATGTCAACTGGTACTCTCGCCGGCCACATTCCTGGGTTCACTTGACTTTGTTTGAAGAAATGTGCGAAAGGAAAGAGGGCCTTGCATAGAAACACCAAGGCGCCAATCAGCGGCAGAACAAACAGATAACAAGTTGAGAAGCGAGAGAACGGCACAGAACGTGAAACTTCATGAGACCTTCTGATTCAGAATCAGCTCTTGAAAGCTCCAGAAATACTCGTCCCTAGATATGAATTAATCGACGCCCCGACTGTCGACGTTGGTGAGATCGGATCAGCCATTCAGTCCTATTGTGCGTTTCAGTCTTGGTCCGTTCCCATAATATGCCGTGGCTGGTAAGTGGCTCACAATTTACCAGAAGAGCGCTCTGTTTGAAGGGAGACTATTTGAAAGACCCTAGATTCCACAAAGTTTCCATGGCACCAGATGAAGAGCCTGGAAGAATTTGAGAGTCAGACGAGTGCTTGGAAGTAAAAGCACGAAGAACCGGATCCATCCGTCCGTATGGGCGATACGTCCGAATCCATTCCTTTCTCGCCTCGTGTTTTGCTGAAAAATTGAATCTTCCCTGAAAGCCTAGACTAAGCCTTCACATCGCAGGGCGCTTATGCGTCTCCTAGTCAGCAACCACTGGGTGTTGAGGTTCTGAGGTATTAGGTGCGTTACCGGCTCGGATACCCAGTGCCTCGGGACCTGCACCTGTGCCGCTTCTGCCTCGCAGAGATTGAGGACGAGGTACATGCCCTCACGAAATGCACAGCACATTCCGCCCTCGGCCCACTGCGACGGGACATGCTCGCTGATGCATTCGCGCTGGACCTCGACCTGCATGGCCACTACCTGGAGCTATCGACGTTGGATTTTCTGCGGAAGACGATTGCGTCCCGCAAGCAGTGGCGCGGGTGGCGCAATTTGTTGACAAGGTATTGGGCATTTTCGGTGATACGGCTCCGTTTATACCTGGGTCCTGGTCCGGAGGGTTTTGAACGTCGTCCTTGGTTTTTAGTGTTGATTTGGCCCGCCGGCAGGCTTATCGCATGAGAGGGTACCATAGTTGTATACCTGTCGAACTGTTACGGCCTGTCGAGCGACTAGGGACGTTCAAAGTTCGCCTAATTCTGCAGCAGGTGCAGGCGAGCGCTGATGCAGACTTACTGCCGGTGATCGGCAGTCACACTAAGCGTGCTTAGCACACGACACGCGTCCCGCACAATCGATAGTATCCTTTCCATCCGACATACTATCCATTCCTTTCCTTTGACATTTGTAAACCTGTACTAAAATTCGTCTAATCTATGGCACATCGGGAGGAAGGGTCACTCCTCTGCTCAACTAATAGACCCAATATGACAGCTCTCATTTTTTGAGGCCGGCCGGCAAAGGAAAATTACGCAAAGTTCCTAATGGGGAGAGTGTCATTGCGGATCACCGGCAGTAAGTCTGCATCAGCGCTCGCCTGCATCTGCAGCAGAATTAGGCGAACTTTGAACGTCCCTACTGTAGCGTCATGTGAGGCGAGTGTACGTACTAGGTAGCCATTGTTTCCTTTTTAGGGATCGCCGCGGCTCGGTTGATCTGGCATCCAAGTTCTCCTCCTCCTAGAGATGATCGCATGTTCTACTCTCAACAAACACTCCTTCACTGATTCAAAAACTTGAGCGACGCCGCCCCCACCTCCTCCGGATTCTCCCACATCACATCGTGCAGCCCGTCCCGAATATACACGAGCTGCGCCGCGCCTGCGTTGTTGACCAGCCCGCACGGCCTGAGGAGGGGCGCAAATGCGGGCGGGACGATAGGATCGTGTGTGCCCTGCCCCGTCCGTATTAGATATGTAAATGCGAGATACAAGGGCCACGCGTACGTGCATGAATAACCCAGGCGCAAGTCTTGAACGCCCAGTGCATGCGCGTGCCAGTGACGGGGCCTTCCTGGAGGGAGGACGGGACGGCGCGCGATCTAAAACGGACAAACTGAGGCGTAGAAAGGGGCGCGAGGGGAACGGAAACGCACCTCGTCCGGTAATGGGTCCGCCCATACTGAATCCCACGAGAGTAGTCGACTGCCACTTGACGGATCTGCTCTGCCTCAGGGAGACTAAGTTCCACGTACGCTCCCCTTCGACCCAGTCTTCGGCGTAAATTTCACGTGCGCGAGAATTGTTGGCTACACTTGCGAGGCCTGGGTCGGCTGGAGCGGGCAGACGATTGGATGGGAGTATTTCGAGCTGCGGTGCGAGAGCATAAAGAAGGATCGACGCGGCGAAAAGCGGGATGTAGGGCAAGTAACTGGCACCCGATAAGGAGAGAAGGACGAAGACCGGCCTAGCAAACGGCGGAATGGGCGAACTTTTTGCACGTTCGAAGTGTATTCACAGACTCAGACTGGGCGCGTGGCGACAACCAGCTGAGATCTTGCATAGACTCCAATCGAGCTGAAGCCCGGGGGAAAACACAGGGACGGTCCAAGCGCTTCATCCCTGCCAGCCAGCGGGCCCCACCGCGCCCAACCATTGAAGTCAAGTTCAGGTCGCAGCGGGGACTCACGAGCCTTCTCATCTCTACTTCTCATCGATACGTCTCGGCCGTTCTACTTCTTACATAGTATCAATCAATATTGTATGTCCGTTATCTCTCATGAGTACGTCTCAGCCATTATATTTACTAATACTCTACATCACAAGGGGGACCCCTCGAACCGAAAGATGAAGCAAGAAGTATGGATACATTATAAAGAATAGAATGTACAAAACATGCGATAGCAGTATTTTAGCAACTTTCACCCAATCCACCCTCCCGTACGGCTGAATAGCAAGAAATAACAAGAAAGGACGTCGAACATCCTATGCCACCCTCGGGACGGGGTATGATAGCAAGTTCAAGAGGAGCCTCCACGTTCCGTCCTGGAAGACCAGGGGTCTGAGTCCACCGAATCGTCGATATACGCCGAGAACATCAATGCGCCTGAACTCTCTCGTAGAGATGTCACGCAGTTCGTAAGAATCGTCCGCGCGCTTGGGCGCGGCGCTCTGTAGAGCTTCCAGCGGAGACGGGTTGATCGGAGAGCTCGAGTCTCGGATGGCCTGCAAGTCCTCTGCTGTGAGAGGGACCATAAAGTACGCGTGAATCGCGTCGAGAAGATCGATAAGCTTCGTGTTGGGTTTGTCGATGACGATGGGTCCCCATCTACCGGGTTGCATCCAGTATGCGAGGAACGGAGAGTCCTCATCAGCACAAATCCATATTTGTTCGGAGCTCGGAAACACGACTGTTTCCTTCAAATTCAGCTTTCTAATGATGCACTTGCCCGTGTACAGTCGGGCTTGCTCTGGGGCGTGAAGAACGTCCCACTGCAACTGAGGAATGTTAGGGTTGAGGGGATTTGGTCTGAGGAAATTAAAATGAGTAGGGTCATCAACGCGCGAATGTTCAGACATGTACATGAGGTTGGGATGGATGTGCAAAGGGACAGGAGTGCCAAACGGCAGAGGGGGGAAAGTTCCCGGTGTCCAGTGCAAGGTATCGGCAGGGACAACGGAGAAGCCCTCGCTCAAGAGAACATGTTGTTGGTCAGGCCAAGCAGGCGTGTTCGCCGGGGTTTGAGGCATTGTATGTCCAATCGCCATATGCCACTGCCAAGCCATGGCGGATGGGGTGTTCAGATTTATACCGGGGATAGGTATCGCGGGCATGTGGCTGGAGTTAACTCTGGACGGTGGTAAAGACCAGGATGCCAACGCCGGGCGTATAGGATAGACTGTCGGAAAAAAAAGTTCAAACCCCGATACGTAAAGAGAAAAATTTAAGCTCGCCGAAGCCAGTGCCAGCGCTCTGCGGCACCCAGCGCGGAGTCGAGCGTCGCATTGTAGTAGGTTATGAGCAGGCGTAAAGGAAGGATTTTGGAATACGTCAATGCCGGTTTATCGATGCTTGATCTGGCTTCAAATGGTCACCAGTATAAGTAGCAGGAACGTGCCGGAAGCTGATATTGTGTTGAACACGAGACCTGGCACAATAAATGGAGAGGCTGAGACTGGAATCCGGACCTGCGGAATTTTTGCAGGCTGTCGGGGCGATGAAGCCTACAGGTAAGGATATAGAAACGAGTGGGCCCAACAAGGCCGTCCATTACAAAAGTTGACAAGGTGGTCACAGGCAAGAACAAGAAGGTTGACGCCTATCAAGGTCCCAGTTCGCGGCATGGCAACGGAACTGATCACCGACGGCTACTGCCGATGCCGCATCTTTTTTTTCCAGCCTCCAACACGAATCCACGATCAAAGCTACCCCTCAGAATCTTGTTGCTAGCGCTTGGTCCTAGCAGTTCGCCGAGTCCTCATTTCTCTTAGCTTTTTCTTCGAAAGCAGAGCGCTTCTATCTAAATAAAAACACGACAATCTGCGCCCACAGTACTAGTCAGGAGAAAACGCGTTTTCTCTAGTCAGTTACGCCACATCACGCCCATAACGGAAGGGTGCTTGTTTCTGAACAATTGCAGCCCCTTGGATACGCGGGAATATTGTGTCCATGTGCGCATTCGCTACTCGTTCAATGCTTTGCTTGTTGTCTTGCCTGGCAACTCGCACGTCTCCGATGAGCTCTGACCGCTGAATGGTCAAAGGTGGACGGGAAACTGTTTCGCATCGCTCTTTAAAGAACAGACGTGTCTGATGCCAGGCTCGTTATCAATGGGCTCTGGTCTTGGGACAGTGAATGTCTTTGAACTTTTTCGTGGTCGCCGATCATGATGCTAACGTCGACGTCTAGATCTTTGGCGGCGATGTAACGAAAGGCGGGTATGGACAGAAGACAAGGTTTCCGGCCTCGACGTAAGCAGAGTACAAGGTGGCGGGTGCCCCATGTCAACACTGGCAGGGCACAAGAATCAATACATTTCGCAGTCGCGCCTTCAACTCGAAGTTCAAACCGCCAACTTCTTCCTTCAAATCCCTATGATGGCCACACTGTATAGAGTGCCCACCCACTGCGTAATCCTTGCGCTGTCTATCGGAATGGTGAATGTGAAAGAAATCACTCGAGGTTCGTAGACAAGGAACTTGAATATGGAGGGCGATGTCAGTGACAGCGGCTCCCACAATTTGTGTGTCCTTGTTCTATTGACACTTTCTTCTCTGGATGGATGTGGCGGAACGAAGCAACCTTCTCATCCTGGGCGTGCCAGTGTCTTCTCCGTCCGTTGACGACGCTATCGTTCCTGGTTTAAAAGCACGGCCTGTGTGGTGAATCCAAGACATCAGACGAGCATGCCCTTATTATCCAGTCTCATACCCCGCGGGCGTCGCGGTCGCGGTACTGTTTTCTTCGTTCCTCTTCCGGGTTCCGTCTCTGATCCAATTGCACGGAGTCTAGGTTCCAGCAATCCTAACCGTCAAGTTCGCTTTGCGGAAATCAAAAAAGCAATATCAAATCCTCGTCCTTTTGGGAAGAGTTTTTCCACCTGGGCTAAACCACCCGCGCGATCTGCTTCTGTCCAAGGATATGTGCCACTGGTAGATTCCCCTCCGTCCACGCCTCTCGTCCCACGTGCAGAAATACAACATCAAGGGATAGCTGAGGCTTCATCGACCCCACGACCAGCTCGGTCGGTCAGTACTAGAGTCGGAAAGCTGATAGATGTAAAGAGGAAACTGCATGTCTCCGGTCATATACGTAGAGGTATGTGAAGCCCGTGTTGTCTCCCGCCCTTTGACGAATATAAATGCGCCGCAGAAGCTGTCGCTGTGGCCACTCCTTTGTCTCCAGTCATGGAGGAACAAAGTCTGAAGGCCGAGGTTGCATTTTGTCCGCCTAGCTGGTCTATCAATGCCGCGGCCGGAGGTCCACTAACTGAGACGAGTGCTCAAAATCGTGCGTAAATTTACGCTATGTCGTCACTCTACCTCTGTTAAATGAGTGACAGAGCAAAAAACCTGGAATCATGGAGCAACCCGTTTCGTTCTTCGGCCACAGACCACTGCATTCAACTTCAACAAGAACCTTCCTCCTATTCCAGAGGAATCTGTGTCACCAATGCCCCGATCCACGGATAGTGCTTCTTTGCTCCGTCCGACAGCGGAGTTTACTGCTACTGTCGTCACAAATCCTCGTCCGCATACTGTCGGATTTGACGATGCAACGCGGTCACCGACACCAGCTACCCTGAATGTAGGAGCGCTCCGGCGGCGCACAGCAAGGACAGGAAGGAACGGGTCCTACCACAGCCCAAAGCAAGTCTCCTGCGTTACCTGCTCGTACCACCAAGGCATTTTCGACATCTTGGTCACGGTTCCTGCACAAAAGTGCTCGTGCTCTTGCTCGTGCTTGAGCTCTCGACCTCCAACACCACTCATTCCCCTGCGCGGCTGGCCAGCGCCCCAGGCGATTAATACTCCCGCATGAGCGACTTGGCCCGCTTCCCCACCCATAAGTAGCGGCGAGTCGTTGCGCGTGCCGAGATCAACTCCCTACGATACTCCCGTACACGCCAGCACATGCCCGCTTTGCAACCCTGGATGAATAGCAGCTAATATGTACAGCGGCCCGTCTGTTATTCATGGTTTCACGAACCTCGTAATGTTTTATTAATTGCTGACAGTAATTTAATGGGAGTCACGACTTTTGGGTTCCTTCGACGCGATACGGAGGTTGGGGCGATGTTTTCCCAAAGTACACATCTCAGCGAAAACATTTTTTTTCGAAACACCATTCGAAGAAGTGTCGCGAGCATTTGTAATCGGTGATGCAGACGCGTTGTTTGTTCGGGCATGACTGGCACGTGAAAACCAATCGTCTTCGGACTTTCTGGACCGCCGGCCCTGCTCCGATCTTCTCAAGTCCGTTCGCTCCCTCTTCGAACACCACACAAGTCGAGGATACTCTGGCTAGTCTCGGTCGTGATATATGATCAGTTTCGCAGCTCTTGAACTGCTATCGTTCTTGTGAATTAAACCCATGAAAAGGGTATAGGCTACTCATCGACATCCACGTCTCTTCATCTCGTCTCTCAGACAACAATCTTTGTGATCCTCATTGACCTCGAAGTGATGCAAGCCCTCTAGTGCGTGGCTTCATTTCGGTGAAAAGGCTTGCAGATATATCTCATCTCAAGACGTGGATCGCACTAAGTTTGTCATCTTTCCACTGTGGGTTAGACATGAGACGGGGAATGGGACTCTGGCGGACGTTTGTCCGTTGTTCACGGATTCGTCACAGAAGTGCGGTCATGGTACTATTGTACCGGCTCTATCCTGAAATCCGGATGTCTGGTTCCCGACCAGTCGCGTTCGCGGGGTAGCACTTGTTTCAATGGAATCTCTTCGGTT
This sequence comes from Panellus pusillus, assembly GCA_013387415.1. Classification (NCBI taxonomy): domain Eukaryota; kingdom Fungi; phylum Basidiomycota; class Agaricomycetes; order Agaricales; family Mycenaceae; genus Panellus; species Panellus pusillus. The sequence continues at coordinate 34,591 of QVIE01001839.1, forward strand.
CGCTGTTCCTGCGCCTCTTTCTTGAACGAGGTTGAGTACGTGTCTGAACCTTTCTTCACAATCAATCTCGATGTGCAGCTTGATCCTTGTGCGACACGATATACGGTTGCCGACAAGTCCACGCTTTGAAATTGTTTGGACCACTTTCCGTTTTTCCATTTCCACTTTCCGCCTTCCATCGTCCGTATCCCAGCGATGAATATATGTCCTTCCGTGCCCCTCCCACCCATTAGCTGTGTCCGTGAGCTTGCTCTGAGCGCTGAGCCATGATCCAACCAATGCCATCAAGCTTCAAAGCTTCATGCCGCCGTCCATCATGGTACGACTAAGTACTCTGACCTCGGAGCAATGCCTCAGCCGTCTTTTGCCGTTGTGCAGCACAAAAATATTTCTTCAATCTCTGCTTATCCTGGATCCTTGAACAATGAAAACGCCGAATGCAACGTAACTTGGCGATCCTCTTTGTCTGCACATTTTTTTGGCCAGTCACTTGCCTTCCGCCTCTTAACAGTATGGTCCCATCTGGTGTTTTGTGCACCAATTTTGGGCTGTTTTTCAAGGTGTTTCAAATGTTCGAAACTGCGTGATTGTGGAGACAAATCTTATGAGCAAGCGGATGTCATGTCTTGAATCCGTCGTCGTCAAACTCATGCATCACGGCAGTAATAATCATATTGCTGAGTAACGGCCAAGATGACCCTACGTACTAGGAGACAATGAAGGGGACCTTACAATACACCAGCAGGTCCCCGAACTCCACCCCGAAGCCCCACACGGGATGTCGCGCGAAGCGGGCATCTGTGCCAATGGGCATTCCCTCGGGTCAAAACCCCTCTGGCCGGGTTTTGTACTCCGAGGCCTCCAATAACCGGACAGAGAGACCGATGTACATGAAGTTGGCGTGCTGCAGTGCCTGCGAGCTCACACTAACAGAGGGTGGGAGCAACTTGTTTGCACCATCTCAACAGCCTATCTAATGTTCCACAAAAAAAAGAGATGACCCTACGCACTGGCATCTGATTTTGTGACCTGCAAAGCCTGTCGGAGTGCGGGGAGTCGATGGTGGCTCAACAACGACGGAGGTACACGGCTAGTGGTCGGGGCGAGTAGGGGAACCACCCGTTCATCCGGAATCGAGGGCAGGGACAAAAATGATGGTAGTTAAAGACTGCTTGCTTCCTGTTCCTTAGATGGCGAGCGCGAGCGTGCGCGACGGTCCCAGTGTGTGACGGGAGGATTGCTCAAGTCGAGCACGAGAAAGACGGGAATAGAGCGAGCGCGTCCCTGTGTCTTGGGCGTGCGCCTCGGGCTTGAACGAAATCTATTGGCGGAACCAAATATTGGTTCGGAGATGTTCCGGGTGTGAGAAGGGGCGGCAGTGGATTGCATGTTGGTATTGGTGTTTTCAATGTCGCTTCCACCCGTCTCCGCCTCCGGGTCGCGTTTGTCTCCGTCCTCCGGGTCGCGCTTTTGACGCTTGGATTCGCGATCATTCTGTGCGGTCGCGTCGGGGCGAGCTCACGGACACAGCTAATGGGTGGGAGGGGCACGGAAGGACATATATTCATCGCTGGGATACGGACGATGGAAGGCGGAAAGTGGAAATGAGAAAACGGAAAGTGGTCCAACAATTTCAAAGCGTGGACTTGTCGGCAACCGTACACGATACCTTCTCTTCCATTGCCCGTGTGTCCATATCTAGCACAATTAATCGGGTGTGAATTAGAGCCCTCGAATGCGTTGCGAGGCTGTGTGAGCAGAGTCATTCGGAACTGGTCCGTGCGTACAGTAATAGTAGGCGCTCAACTCCGCCTTATCTCCTGCTGCTATATACGTTGCCTGCTTGTTTCCTACCACCCCCCACCATGCACATAGTAATACCGAGCAGTGAGCCACATCCTGATGTCGTGTGCGTAGTTAAACGACAAGTTCCAGTGTTTGGGCCACCAACACCGGCAATCTCTCAAGCGTCGTCTGCCACGGCGCTACCGCCTGCACACAATGGAATCAAGACTGTCGATCCAGAACGTGGACGTTCCTTTTCGCGCCCCAGCTCAGCCTCATCTGCGAGCTCATCTGTTCTCCTGCTGTCGCCCACCTCTGTTGACTCGGCTACATGGAACCCAATCTATCCATCTTTCATCGATGGAGAGCTCCCCGCATCCCGCGTGCCTTATCTCGGGCATCCGGGTTCTAACACCTCTGCGGGCCCTGCGTCTTTGTTGTACGATATGGCCGCCGTAACTGTAAGGCACTCGCTGATGGCCCCGCCGCCGCCGAATAACGTAGGCGGTGCCTCGGCGAAGTCAAACGGGTACTCGTATTCTGCCCCTCCTTCGCAGTCTTCAAACAATGCGGCTGCTCTGGGGCAGCTGCCGCTGGTCTACCAAGCGCTAAATGACACGGCCACGAACCAATCGTGGATATATCCGATGAATGCAGGCCAAGACGTTCGTTCGCAACCCTCGATGGGCAATGTCCAACAGCCTCCGGTAACATACCCATTGAGCCACATCAATGACCCCCAGCCTACGACATCGAACCCGATGAGCCATATCTACCAACGTTCGCTGTTCAGCCAGATGAACCACGTTCAGCCAGCATCGATGTCGAACCCCATGCTACCTAGCGGTTGGTCTCGTGGACCACCCACGCAGCAGGATCCACAGCTGTCGCCTCCTTTCATCAGATCTCGTAGCAGTCCAGGTCTTTTCGGGCCTCTCACTCCCCGAGATGCCCTGTACGGATTGGATCTTAGCGCGCCCAACAGCCCGGGCGCCGGCTTTTTCGGACCTCGTAGTCCCGAGAGCACCCAATACGAATCGGAATCCACCGTTCCTGACACTCCACGGCCGCTGAGTACCGTTACAGAAATCACAGAGCCTCATTCGCCGGCCAAGGTCCGCACTGGAACTACCTCCTCGTCGATAGACCGCACTATGTGTGCGTTGACTCCTGTAGTGACCCCCATCCCCAGCCGAACGGTCTCCCCCGTGAGCTCGCGCCCACTTCGCACACCGTCTCCACAACCTATCGCACTTCCCGTCCTTACGATTCCAATTGATTGTCCCCGCTCCTGGATCCCGCCTGTCCGTGCACACCCTCGCAGTTCATTCTCGAGAAGAGATAGATCCCGTTCTCGCAGCCCGTTGTGGTATCCGCCTGCGCCTATCGTCATTTCAGAGACAAGTGGAAGTTTCAGGTCCAGGTCCTCGTCTCGCTCGCGCAGTCGCACACCGCATGTCGTTATCGAGCCCACTGCGATAAGTCGCTATCGATATAGGAGTCAGAGCCCTTCACGTACGCCTATCATATCACGCAGTCGTGCAAGCAGTCGTTCCCGATCCAGGAGTCCGCACACGTATGCGCCGGCACGGCCAATTACCATCATACCACCTATGGTCTCACCTGGCCTTCCCTCCAGAATTTCTTCACCTCGTCGCGGCCGTGAACGCTCTCGGTCCCCTCACGTGTACTATCGCTATCGGTCTCCCTCGCGCTCGCATCGCTCTCCCTCTCCCTCGCGCTCGCTTTCGCCTGCCTTTGTCGAATCGCGTGGTAATCGCAGCTCCCGCAAAACCTCCAGATTGGCAACAGCCCGCCCAGTCAACAATAATGTCCCTGCATCAGCCAATCTCCCGCGGGCGGTAAGATTGATCGCTTTTGACGATCCTTTCATCTGCTAATGATCTGCTATGTCATAGACCCATACAGCACAGCCTACGACCGGTCAACCCCACCGCGGTAGGGGCTCAAATCCTGGACATGTCCACCATGTCCCCCGAACTTTCTCCCCCTCAACGGTGTCATCTACTTCGACGGAGATATACCTCCGCGCGTGGTGACTTCTGGGCCCATGACGCCGCCGCCTGCCAGGAGGAACACCGCCCCGTTCCAGACAATGAGCTCGATGCCTTTCCCATATAACAACACGTCGTCCCTCAATTCGATGCAAGACAGTATGGCGTGGTCACCGTTCTCTCCAGTGCCTCCTCCTTGGCCGTCTGTTCCTCCTTGGATGCCCCCGCCGGCTGTCGGGGCGCAGCCCTCGCAGCCTGGCTTCCTGGACTGTTGGGCAGGTGGCAATGAACTAGGTGCTGGAGCTCACGGTCCAACACCACAGGAGGTTTTCTCTGGTTGGGGCTCGGGCGTTCAGTGGTTGCACCCGCGTTACCGGTTTGAAGACGGTAATCTTGATATTCACGTGGGTTTTCCTTCTTGCATTGCTGAGCGAGGCTCATGAGGATATCAGATCGGGTGCACTTCATATAAGCTCCATCGCTATCTATTTGAGAGAGCGAGAACCTTCCCTCGGATCCTTTGGGCTGGCCGTGGCATTGCTTGCAACCCGTACGAGATGAAGGAGAGGAAGATGTCTCCTGACTTTTACTCCCCCACCCCTGAGCTGAAGGAGAGCAAGATCGATTTTGAATGCCTTCTCTCCGTCCTGTACCCTGCGTGCGTGCTCTCTCATACGATCTCCATCTTGTTCAACTGACAGACGGAATCCAGAGACTACTCTACGCACGAGTGCAAGACCCGGAAGAATGGAGCTCTGTACTTCGACTCGCGGACGAGTGGGGTATGGACAGTATCCGTGCGCTCGCCATCAGCCAGCTGTCTCTGTGCGCGGGCCCTGCCGACAAGATTGCACTTGGGCAGCGGTACGGCGTCAAAAAGTGGCTTGGGCCTGCGTATATGGAGCTTGCTATGCGCGGGAAGCAATCACCGCTGCTGAGGGTGCTAAGATGGGGGTTGACGCACTGTTGCGGCTCGGCGCGCTCAAGGACGAGGTGTTTTCAAACCTCTCTGCGTTCGTGGACGAGGAGAAGTTGAGCGATCTCTTTGAGAAGATGTCTGTGTAGCAAAATTGGAAGGGGGAGCTAGTCGGAGAAGGAATGGAAGAGAGGAAGAACGGACACTTGTAATATAGTTGTACATTAGCCGCCCATGCTTTCATCTACCGGATGGCGATCTTGATCATGAATAGTTGGTATCTTGAAAATTCGATGGCGTTTGCTCCGAAAGAGAGGATGCAAAATGTGCGGTGATTATTCATGATAGAGAAAAAGAGAGATGAATACAAAAAGAAATCTGTAGTAGTGTATGGTCTATGGACGTGCGCTCGTCTCGTTTCACGGAGAAGAAACGGTGGTGCGGCGCCCATTCAAACGACGGCGCAAACCCTCGGGATCAATGACTTGCTGGACAATCCACGGCATTTCAACCTCGATGGTGACTTCCTGACGAACTTGCACCTCGATCGCCGCGTGCCCGTCGACTTCAAGCGCGCGCTTCTCCTGCAGATACTCCACCTCCTCCGTGAATGCGTCGGTGCTGAAGCAGTTGAGCGCGCCAAAATTGATGGGGGAGCTAGGGCGTGACGTGATGCTCAGAGGGCTCGTGGGGCGCGAGAAGCAGCCTGCGAGGCTGGGTGAGCCAGGGCGCGAGGTGATGCTAAGAGGGCTCGTGGGGCGCGAGAAACAGCCTCCAAGGCTGGGGGAGCCAGGGCGCGAGGTGATGCTAAGAGGGCTCACGGGGCGCGGAAAGCAGCCTCCGAGAATGGGCGAGCGTGGGACGGGGCGGATGATGGTGCGCGTCGTGGTGACACCAGCGCACTTGTCGAAGACGTCAGTTAGGTGCACGACTTTCGGATCGGCGGCGTCCTCGATGGTGACGGAGGATTCAAGGGAAGTGGGAGGGGTGGCTGTCTCCTCGAGGGTGACGGATGATTCAAGGGAGGTAGGAGGGGTGGCTCTCTCCTCGAAGGTGTGGGATCCCGAGTCTGAAGGTTCGAAAGTGGGTTTCCTGAAAGCGATCCAGGACGACACCGGGGAGGCTGAATCTGGGATGCTGGAGGGGGCGACCGACGCGTCGTCGGTGGCACCAATCCGAATGGTGAGATTCCGGCGGTTGGCCTAGAGTTCTGAGTAAGAGATGCTTTCGTGTAGGGGAGATGAACAGAAACGTACGCGTTTCGACGGATCAAACCGCTGCAAATCCATAATTTCCAGACGTCTTGCCTCCATGGTAAAAGTGCGCGAGACGAGGGTATGGGGATGACAATGGGAGAGGACTGAGTTGAGGAGACATGAGAGAAATGGGCCTGCATTTGTACTCCGTTGGCTTGGACCTTCGGCGGCGCGCTTTGGTATACTTGCCTAATCCAGAACGCAGCTCAGCATTGTTCGTAGGCCGGCGCTGAATCTTTGGTGGCCCAATATTGTCCGTCCAACTTCTTTGTCCCTGCACGAGGTCCAAGCTACTTGCAGAAAGCGCATCGGAGAGCATCCTCGTCCCTTTGTCCTTGCATGAATGAAGATTCCCTCGAAGTAAGTATGAAAATCCACCTACGAACAACCTCCTGGACTTATTTGCTGTCCAATCATCCATGGTACATTGATCACCCGGTGCCCAACCCGACATTTCGTTGATTTGTCTGCAGCCTTCCACGATAAAGAAGTCGTTGTCCCCTCTTCAGGAACACGCGTTCCCTCGCGGAAATTTGACCCCGGAAATGCAAGTTGACGCCACAATTTAGCAAGTCGGAAGTCGTATGTGACCGGGACCAAGTTCCTGAGTTTTGAACGGGTGCAGCTGTGAGTACCAGATATCCTCCAATCGGGGTAAGTTTTGAGAGAGGACCAGTGCGTCAACGCCACGACGGCGTGTAAAGAAAGAGTGTCCGCGGTATCGGACTGGTTGTAACTTGCCAAGTCTCCATGTAAGTAATGTGCCATGACCTAGCCTGCCGTGGGAATTTTCTCTAATTGCCTAATTTGAACGGATGGACGAGAAGGTTTGGTTATGTTTGCGACAAATGGTACGCCTTTACTTTTTCCTGCCATGATCGTTGCGGCAGACGATCCGCCAAGGAGCCCCGACGAAGCCTCCGAGTCTCCTCTGGGCAACTCGGAGGCCGGCGCCCCGCTGTGTCTTCATCAGCATATGCGCCCCGCAACTACCCGACGATCAACCTATTTATGTGCGGCGCTCTTCCGCTGTCCGGAGATTCAGGCGCGCATTTTTCGTTGCCCTTGGGGCTTGGATATTGGCTCTGTATTTTTCTGCAGCATCTTGGTCAATGCCGGAGTGAGTCTCGCATTGAGGTTCTGACGAGTATAACAGTCCTGACGCGAATTTCCAAGGTCATTCACACGCACTGGAGATATCCAACTATTGACCATGCAACGACGGATTGTATGAGCACTTGGCACGATCAAAACACAAGAATCCAATCGCTGCATCCTTCTCATATTCTGTGGAATCGTGAATCTCGATTTCGGTATGCCCCTCCCACTCATGGCCAAGTCTCTCTTGATATTCTCGTATGGTTCCTTGTCTTCTTGGACCCTCAAGATTAACACGGATTTCTAAAAGAGTGAAATGGACGTTTTACAGACTGGGATTCGCGTCAAGACGCACTATTTTATGAAAGACATGCGCAATATCTGTCCAATCGGACGCGAGTCAGGCGAGTGGGGCAATGCCATCCTGATGTCGTCCGCGTCATTTATTTTTGCCCACATATGTCAAATTATGCAGACCCAAAGTACTGGCGCACCCCTTCCCGCAATGAACGCCTCTTCACTGAAGATGATCCTCACCCTTCCGCAGTCCAATTCCTCCATCTATGTCAATTGCCCTGCTACAGACGTCAGCAACTTCGAGCAAAACATCGAACCGGGACCGCTGAAGGATATCATCCATTTCGGTGATCTTTCAATGAAGGGAATCAATGGCGGAATGCGGCGCCTACGCTAAGACCCTTGAGGCCGACGACGTAACGTTCACGACGACAGATGGTGTTGTATCAACGAATGTGAGCTAACGTCCCAATTGTTGTCATTGGCATCTTTGACAAATCATTTCAGGAATTTGTCTCTCGGAGCACTACCGTACAATCACGATGCCGCTATCTCGGGGACTTTCAAAGCTTTCGACTCTGTTGACCTTCGCACAGGTAACGCTCCTATCAGGCTACATGTCGACCTCGACGCCAGCAACAGCAGCGAGACCAAGACTTTGACCATCAAGACGAGCACTTAGTGCGCGCGTTCTCTGCTTTCGAAATCATGTTTACAAAGCTGTCTGGGGCATTTTACAATCGTCTATCTACTTGCGCTCTCCGTCCAACATGAGCGGGAGTTTCCGCGTTCGGCAGGAAACCTCCAGTGGGCAGGTACTAGCGAAAATTGCCTCCCTGCCGCTTGAAGCAGAGCTGGATGTTACGGCGACGACGTCAAATCACCGGTCGTCCTTGAGCTCCGTCTACATATGAAGGCGATGTTGAGATTCATGGGAACGACGGTATCAGCATGCGCCCCCTTGACCCCATGGAACAGGATCCGGCGCACAAAGCCCGAACGCATACGTTGGAGACAAAGCTACTTCGGATAGGCATGATGTTTAGGAGCGTGTTTTGGGATCGCAAAACATGCACCGCGGCCTGAGCGCAGTTGCGAGGACGTCCAATGGCGCTGCTACCATTTAATTTGAACGATATTCGTCTTGAGTCGCTCATCTCCGTTATCCTTGTATCATGGCTATACTAATACCTGAACCGCTCACGAATTCGAAGAATCATACAAGGAAATTGAACCATGATATTTGGCATTATGTATCATTAGTGCGGGATTAGTACTGTGCATACTCCCATTTTTCGCTTCTATTGACAGCCTAGAAGTCTTGAAAAATACGTGACAGATCGTGTCAGCCAGATATTGCTTTCAAAGTCGAGGGTTTCCCTTGGTTTCCCGCCTTTTTGACGATGCAGGGGTCACACTACCGCGTGATTGCCATGTGGTTTTGATCTCGGCTTTAATTTCCTTCCTCCCTCATGGATCCGCCGCCTCCAGCCCCGCCGCCGCGCTCCCTTTGCGCCCACCGCCGTCGACGACGTCGGCGGTGTGATACGACGGCGACGGAGCTACCGATGGTGGCGACCACCACAGAGCCTCTTATATCGAAACGCCAGCACGCTCTCCATGAGCTCCTCTCGAGCGAGCGTGCCTATGCGTCAGATCTTGCTCTCGTGCTGGGGATCTATATACCTCTCGGTTCGTGCGCCCGCAAATTTCAGACGCCATACGTATGACTCGCATCCAGCTCACGGCCCAATGACGTCCGAAGATATTCGTACCATCTTTGGCAACATTGCGGACCTCGCGGAATTGGCAGATATCCTCTGTGAGGCGTTGGAACAGACGATTGGCAGTGCTCTTGTGCATGGAGATGCTACAGATGACCGTATAGGCGCCCTTTTTCTGCGTTTAGCCCCCAGCTCGAGCCCCGTACAAGCAGTACATCACCCGACATCCGGCCGCCATTGCCCGCTTGGCCGCTTTACCGCCGTCACCGGAGCTTACCGCATACCACACCGAGACGAAGAAAAGGCTGCAGGTCTATCGCACGCCTGGGACCTGGCTTCGCTACTAATCAAGCCCATCCAGCGGCTACTCAAATACTCACTGTTACTAGCTGCCGTAATAGACGCCACTGCCCCGTCGCATCCGGACCGCACAAATCTTGTGCAAGCACGGACAGCCATGGAAGAGGTCGCGCACGCCGTCAACGAGGGACGCCGCCGCGCTGAAGTCGTCAAGGAAGTGCTATCTTCGCCAAAAAGACCACCAGCAGTGTTACGTATGAAATCTCTTCGTGCGCCGGCCTCTGCTCCAGGCGATGACCCCGCTGAACCTAATTCGGAGGTCGCTCGCGTTTCTCGCATGGCTGCGGAGCTTGCGCGCATAGATGTCTTCTCCGCACAACTCGCGCGGCACGCCCAAGAATGGGCGAAAGCCGCATCCGTGGCCGCTGACAATCTCTTACGTTGGGCGCGTGCGTTTGGCGCTGCCATCGGCCTCACGTCTAACGTTCGGAGCGAAGCATTTGACGCCTTCCTCTCCACGCTCACTGAACAGATCCTTCCTTCGGCGGCGGCCCTCATGCCAGGCATCGCCACAGAAATTCTCGCTCCGCTCGCCAAACTTGTCGCCAGCGCCCAAGGCCCCCGTCAGCTGCTTGCGAGCATGCAAGAGCACCAGCCCCTCCATCACCACCTCCTCACCATGCCCGTATCCCCGCGCAACCGCCCGCCGCCTGCGCTCCTTGCCGCCTCGACGCATTACCTTGCTCTGCGCGTCCAACTTGCGGCGGAACTCCCCGCTTACCTCGCGCTGATGCACCGCGGCCTCGCTGCGCTCGTACGCGCGCTTGCGGCGCTGCAGGCGCGCTACTGGGAGGAGGGCGCGCGCGCGTGGGCAGGGCTTTGGGACATGCTACGCGTCGAAGGGGAGCTTAACGCCGGAGCCGCGGAGACGATCGCCGTTTGGCGCGCGCGGTGGGGGGACGTCGATCTCGGTGTGCAGAGCCTGGGCATTGCGCGTGCGCCGCGGGTATCGCTTGGGCAGGCGCTAACGCCCGCGGAGACGCTTGCAAGGGCGTATTCGCTCGACACGAGCTTTGCGACTTCGACATCGACGACGTCGCGGAGCAGCGGCGAGAGCCCGACATCGTTCCCATACCCGAGCAGTCCGACGTCGCCGCCCTCATCGTTTACATACAACGGGGAGTCGCCTATATCATCCAGGGATAACCGCGACAAGGGTTCGTCATCAGCTTCCGTGCATTCAAACGGAAGTACCGCCTCGAGCCGCGCAGCCGGGGTGGCGGCGATCTTGGGGGCGCTGGGGCCGGCGCAATTACCCCGCCCGTCAATGTTCAGTCCACGACTGCGATGCTAGCGTCGCTTACCCCGGCCCATCAGGTGAGCGGCCCATATCCGCTGCAGGTTTGTTTTCATCAGTCGGGTAGTTTCCAACGGGACTGACTGGTGTTGAATAGGCTCGAGGCCCGGGGCGAGCGAGGGGAAATAGTGATGGGACAACGCGTGAAGCGAGTAACGGGTGGCTGGGGTGGAACGAGCGGGGGAAGAGTCCTTCACGACCGGGGACGGCGACGGCGACGACGCCAAAGAGCCCATTGCGCAGCAGCCGGAATGGGAGGAACAGTCCAACACCGACGACCGAGACTTCGCGGACGGCCAAGACAGCGAGGGAGGACCCGGCAGAGTTTGGGGCCTTTGTTGCGGAGATGGGATGGGGCGACTACGGGGGGATGGTGCTGCCGCCGAAAAGGGACAGGGATGAGGCGAGGGAGAGGGAGAAGGCGAGGGAGAAGGAGCGGAAGAAGGAGAGGGAAAGGGAGGCGAAGGAGGCGAAGGCGCGGGAGAAGGAGAAGAAAAAAGAGGAGAAAAGAGGAGAAAAGAAGAAGGCATCTAAAGACCCGATAGAAAGAGAGAAGGAACGGGCAAACCTAGCACTTCTTGAAGGTGCGGGCTACTCTTTCCACCACCCTAGATCCAAGAACAAGTCAACCCCGGACTTTTCGAAGAAAGATGGCGAAAAGAAATCTCGCTCGAAAGAGCACTTGGAGCGTCGCGCGAGCGATTTGACGAGCGGGCTGACTAGCAATGGCAACACTTCATCCAGCCGTTCGAGCGGCGCCCGTCCATCTTCGCGGGGGCGATCGTGGGGGGATTTGGATGCCCAGACAACATATACGCAACCGCGACAGGTACCAGTCCCGAGCACGTCTTCCATAACACGCCAAGGGTCGTTGCAGTCGCACATGCCAAGCCCCCCTCCTGGCGACGCGGAAGAGGACAAGTATTCCGAAGGTCAGCAGCGGACGCGCGACTCGGACGTATCCGCGCGACGACAGACATGGCTTGTCGCGCCTGCACTGTACACTTGCCGCGTGGTACATCCATGTACCCCACCTGCGGCGGTGATGTATTTTGGGTATCCATTCTTCGTGCTGGAGGAGCATGCGCTACTCGGAGTGTTGCATGAAGCGGGGCACCCAGGGACGCACCCACGGCTGCCTCTGTATGTAGATGAGGGGGAGGATTGCCTGCTTCTGTGCCGGGATGCTGTGGGCGAGGTTGGCTGGGCACTGGCAAGTTTTTTGGCCCCCGTCGGGGAGCTAGACTGACCGACCGTCCGCGGGGAATATAACGAATGTATGTATGCATGCATGGCTGTTGTACTGGTAATGTTCAAGAGGTGCTACTACTAGCGCTTCATCACTTCTGTCGGGCGAAACGCAATGTATAATATATTTACACTTACGCCGTAGTATACTCATGACGTGGTTTATCTAATGTAGATGCGGAGGACATCAGCCTTTCAATGATACATCAGCGTGGTGAAATGGTACGCCGGGGTCATTACAGTACAGATGGTAGCATGGTGTTGAGCGAGCGAGTCTGTGTGACCCGCGGTAGCTCCCATCGCGGCAAAGTCCCAATGTGAGGGCAGGGCGCTTGGCGGAGTCTACGCACCGAAGGATGTACATGCTTCTCCTCCAATCACGCGGTAAGTGTAAATAGTTACTCAGTACCGTGTAATGACCAGACTTTTACCACTATCGGCCGCTCTGATCGAGGACTGGAACTTGAAGAAACTAACTCAACGCAGCTTGTTATCCACTGGTTTCCGTTTCTAGTAGAATTCATGTCGCGAGTACAGCGCCTGTCCAATGCATCCGAAAGCGCCACGCAATAACATTAAACGATACATATTAATCGATGAATCCCGTCCCTGTCTTCGCCCATCACACCAACTCCCCAACCCCATGCGCCCAGGTCTCGTCTAGGTTTATCCTCCGCTCGAACCGCCTCCGCCCCTCATGCAGCGCAAAGCTCGCGCACGCGAGCGCCAATATGACGCCCAGGTCCCGCAGGTCGAGCGCGGCGGTCTGGAACACCGCCTGCATGAACGGCACGTAGACGAGCGCGAGCTGCGAGACGGCGGAGATGGACACGGTCGTGACCAGCATCCTGTTCTGCAGCAGCCCGCAGCCGATCCCGCGGTTTTGGATCGCGGAGACGAGGTCGAGGAAGACGAAGCAGGTGAAGGTCTGGGGGGCATCGATAAGTCAGTCTGCCGATACGATTCATTGAAGGGGGATTTGGGCACGGACCATCGTCTGCTCCCTCCTCGACATGTTATCATCCTCCAGCGCGAATATATACACAAACAGCGTGCCCACCACGATGATCGACGCAGAAAACAGCACGCGATACAGCAGCCTCTTCGTGATAATCGGTGCGTCCTTCTTCCGCGGTGGCCGACGCATCACCTCGGGGTCTACAGGGTCTACGCCCAGACTCTGGCTGGGCGGTCCGTCCATGAGGATATTGATGAACAGGATCTGCATCGCGTTGAGCGGGTTGCTCAGCCCGAGCATCGTGCTGAGGGTGATCAGCGTCAGCGCGGCGGCGGCCGTGCTCAGCTGGAAGGCGAGGAAGTTTTGGATGTTGTAGAATATTGATTTGCCTGACGAACGCGGATTGTTAGTAGCCGTAGACGAAGACAAGGCAGTCGACGCACCCTCCTCCACTGCAGGCAATATCGTCGTGAAATTGTCGTTCACGAGAATGACATCTGCCGCCTCCTTCGCTACATCCGTCCCGCTCTTGCCCATCGACACGCCAATATCGGCCAACTTGAGCGCAGGCGCGTCGTTCACTTTGAAATTTCCCGTCAGTCGCCACATCGTACGAATATATGATAGAGAAAGTGAACGCACCGCCATCCCCCGTCATCGCAACGACCGCCCCCCTCGCCTGAAACGCCTCCACAATCGCCATCTTATGCCTCGGCGTCGTCCTTGCAAACACCGACACGGTGCCCACCCTTTCCTTCAGCTGCGCCTTGCTCATCAGGTCGATCGCCTTCCCCGTCAACACATGCGCATTCGTGTTGCCCTCCAGCACCCCGCCCCGCCCGCCGCCCGCGCGCAGGCCCAGCGCGCGCGCGATCGACAGCGCCGTCTCCTCCGCGTCCCCGGTGATCATCACCACCTGCACGCCGCCCGCCTGGAGGAGGCCCACCGCGTCCGCCACGCCCTTCCGCGGCGGGTCCAGCATCGCCTGGAAGCCCGCAAACACCAGATTCCCGCTCTCGCTCCCGCTCCCCTCCTCGCCGTCCCGCGACGGGCTGCGGCTCGCGTTCCGCGACGAAGATTCAGACGGAGAAGACGCAAGGCCCGCCGCCCCGAGCCCGAACGCCATCGCGACGACGCGCAGCCCGCGCGCCGCGACGGCCTGCGCGCGGCTGAGTATGACGCCGCGCATCTGCGCGTCGAGCGCGGGCGTGCTCTCCTCGTTGACGTAGTAGAACCGGCACCGCGCGAGGACGGTCTCGATCGCGCCTTTGATGTAGTGGTGCTCCCGCGGGGTGCCGCCGGTCCCATTGGGTGAAGTCGAGTCGGCGTGCAGCCCGGAGACGGACATGTACTTTTTCTCCGAGTTGAAGGGCCGCTCGGAGGTGCGTCTGAACGTCTATCGTCAACGCTCAGCGGCGCTGTAGGGCTCAAAAAAGAAAGAAAAAAAATGCCAACTCACCGCCCGCCGATCGGGCACGCGGCACGCATGCGCGACGTTGAGGAGCGCAACGTCCGTGCTCTGCCCCACAAACACGCCGTCCTCGTTCCGCGCGCCCGACGCATTATTGCACAACACGCCGATCTCGAGCGTCCTGCGCACCGCGCCGCTGAGCGCGCCGGGCGGCGGCGGCGGGTCGAGGTGCACCGCCTCGTCGACGGTGTACGCCTCGACGACCGTCTGCTCGTTCATCGTCAGCGTGCCCGTCTTGTCCGAGCATATGACCGACACGCTGCCCAGGCTCTCGACGGAGTGCAGCTTCTTCACGATCGCCTTGCGCTTCGCCATCCGGAGCACGCCGAGCGCGAGCGTGACGGTCGTGACGATCGGCAGGCCCTCCGGGATCGCCGCGACAGCCAGCGACACGCCGATCGTGAACATGTCGAGCCACGCGCGGTGCTGGAGCACGCCGATGAGGCATATGACGCCGATGATCCCGAACGAGAGCACGCTCAGCTTCTTCGCGAGCTCGTCCATGCTGAGCTGCAGCGGTGTGCGCCGCTCCGCCACGTCCTGCATCATGGAGAAGATCACGCCGAACTCGGTCTCCGCGCCCGTCGCGATGACGACGCCCGTCCCGCGGCCGTTGCGCACGAGCGTGCCCATGTACGCGATGCACGAGCGCTCCGCGAGCGCCACGGGCTCGCGCGCCGCCCCGGCGCCCTCGTACGCACACGTCTCGGCGCTCTTCTGTCGCGCCTCCGTCTCGCCCGTCAGACTGCTCTCGTCGATCTCGAGGTCCACCGCGTCCGCGATGCGGATGTCCGCGGGGATCCGATCGCCCGTGGCGAAGGTGACGATATCGCCCGGGACGAGCTCGTTCGCGAGGAGGTGCACGGTCTGGCCGTCGCGCAGGACGTGGCAGTGGTGCGGGACGAGCTTGCCGAGCGCCTCGAGGCTCTTCTCGGAGCGCTGCTCCTGCACGAAGCCGACGGCGAGGACGATGAGGACGGCGACGGCGATGCTGACCGCGTCGTCGACGTTGCCCATCAGCGCGCTCACGCTCGCGGACGCGCAGAGCAGCAGGATGAGCGGGACTCGTAGATTGTTTTAGCGAATTTGAGCAGGACGTGCTCGGGGGTGGAGACGGAGAACTCGTTGTAGCCGTGTGTCGCGCGGAGGGCGGGGATGTCTGCGCGCAGGAGGCCGGACGGCAGGTTTGTGCGGTAGTGTGCTACTGTTTCCTGGACGAGATGAACAGAATAGAAATATTCGAGTAATTTTTAATAATAACTCGACGGAGGCGTGTGCGAAATGCGCAGACATGGTGTCCCTTGGCTCTCTCGTCCGTGGCGGAGTCGCCCGTCCGTCTTCAAGGCCTTGCGCAGTCTGCCCCGTGACCACGCCGACCGCTCGGGCCCACAAACTGGACGCTTCCTGGTTCACAGCAAACGCCAAGTTCTGCGGAGAAAGCGGCGACCCCTCGGGGTGATGTCTCCTCAGCGTCGTGCTGTACGCAAAATGCGGCTCCGCGTCCGATGTGGGCCGCAGACGCGCGCCGTTGTCGGCGGAGAGCATGGGGAAGTAGGCGGAGGCGGGGGGCGACGCCGGCCTGGCAGTGGGCGGGTCGTGCAGTACATGGCTGTAGGCGGAAGAGCTGGAAGCGGCGGTGTTGTTTGGCAGCAGCGGCCGTTTTCGCTCGTAACCCATGCCAGATGAGTACAGGCGAGGTTGTGGAGGCATATAATGTCCGGACTGATTAGGAAATTTTGGACATAACTCCGCTCAAACGCCGCGAAGGATACTTCATCCAGGCACTTAAGCTTCTTCAGAGCCAAGCAGGCACAGATCGCAAAAAAAAAACAGGATTTTCTCAGGAGTATTTCATAGAAGCTTCTCAGCTACGACTTTTTTCGTGACATACAAGCACCCCGCGGCGCCTCGACTCAGGTACTGATGATCACTAGGACAAGGAATGGGGAGTCGGGACCGAAGTACTGGCAACTACTAGAACTAGGCCTCAAGGCAAGGCTACGTGTCTTGGAACATGGGGCGCGCCGTTGCACGAATTTTGACTGATTTATTACTACATAACAACAGACTTCACTTTTCCACTTGCCCGCTCAAACAATCTTGACCTCATTTGTCGCCTCCCTCTCCTCCGGCTCCCCAAACAGCGCGATATCCCACCTCGGCTGGTACCGATACGGGATATTGAACCGCACATGCCTCCCCTTTCCTATAGCCGTGATCTTCTCGTAGTCCTCCTCTGACAGCGCAATCTGCTGGAAGTTCGAGAGGATGCGCGCCTCCTGCACGCTCTTGGGATGACGGTGTACCCGCGGTGCGCGCCCCACGCGATGAGCACCTGCGCGGGCGTGGCGTTGAGCTTGGTGGCGACGTCGATCACGGCGGGCTCGTCGGTGAGCTTCTTCGCGCCGATAACTACCACCAGGCGGCCTCAGCAAAAACACGCTCGACAAAGAAGTGGACACGCACGATTGTTCCCGAGCGGGCTGTACGCCGTGAGATGGATGTTCTTCTCCTTGCAGTACGCGACGAGCTCGTCCTGCGGGAGGAGGGGGTGCGCCTCGATCTGGTTGACGACGGGGACGACGCCCGTGGCGGCGATGATGCCCTCGAGGTGCGCGACGGTGAAGTTCGACACGCCGATGTTGCGCACCTTGCTCTTGGGGAGCGCGATCATGGCCTTCCACGTGTCGACGAGGGACGTCTCGAGGTCGAGCGCGAGCTCGTCGGGCTTCGTCGGGTGCGGAGGGACGAGGCCGTTGCCGGGGGGGAAGGCGACGGGCCAGTGGACGACTGATTGGGGAGATTAGATTAGATTGTAGATGGCGCAGATAACGGACGATAGAGGTCGAGGTAGTCGACGCCGAGCTGCTTCAGCGTCTCGTCGAGCTCCGCCTCCGCCACGGCCGGCTGATGCGCCGAGTTCCACAATTTCGAGGTCATGAAGAGGTCCTCCCGCTTCACGACCGAAGGAATAACCTTTTTGAGCGCGGCGCCGACCTCGTCCTGATTCTGGTATATCATCGCCAGATCGAGATGGCGATATCCATTCCGCACGGCGAATTCGACGGCATTTTCAACCTCCTTGGGCTTGGAGAGCCATGTGCCGAGCCCGATTTGGGGAACGGTCGCGCCGCTGGAGAGGGTCAGCATCTTTCCGAAAGACATGGTTGCGAGGTGTGAAGAATTATAACTGTTTATCCGCTCTTATACCCTGTGGAGCGGACCGGCCCGCGGCCCGGAGTCGGCCCGCAGTCCGGTCCTGTGCCGCGTTCGCATCAGGTCATAGTACATCCGCGAAAATGCGCGCTCACGTTCCCAGACACGTACGGTTTCCCGCACGATCGATGAGGCGCGTCCCTCAGATGCCATCCGACGCGCACGCATTTCTTCCCGGCTTAGTCGCGTGTGACTCAAAGGTACAGCTGGATTAGTGGCTACAAAGAATAATATACCGTCCCGACTATCATTACTCTCGGTCGCTCGTCCAGCATGCGCCGAACCGCATATTAAGTAAGGTACCCCGCCTGTCTATCCGACGCTCTCAATCTCAACTATGCACAAACTCAACATCCGCGTCCCACTGATCGATGTTCCTGCGCAAGCGATTCAGCCAAACGCCACACAGAACGATATACGAGAACACCACGACCGCGAAGTAGCACTCACATAAGGTCCCCGGGCGCCGCGAGCCACATCGACACGAGCTCCGTGTCCCAGCCGTTCATCGACTGGTCCGTCTCCGAGAGTAGCTCCTCGATGGACGTGCCGGGCCCGAATCTGAAGTCCGCCTGGCCCGCGGAGACGTCGAGCACGGAGGCAGGGGCAGGAGGTGGAGGTGGAGAGGGATCGTCTGATTGGTGCGATCCAGGGTAGGGCTCTAACGTTTGTAGCTCTTGCAGCAGTTCCCACAGGCGGCCCGCGGACTGCCACCTACGAATGATTCAGACCCCTTCGATGCATACAGGGCACGACGAGTCCGCATCCTCACCTTGTTTCGCACGCCTTAAACACCCTAAGCGCCGTCCGCACCGCCGCCAGGTCTCTCCCCACATCCACGGACTCCCGCGCGCGTGTACGTTGCCGTTTGTTGGCGAAGATGTTCATGAGGAGGATGATGGCGGAGATGTACGTCGGGTTCTACGCGATGATGTCAACAATAATATAAATGCCCGGAGGAGCCAAGTGGGTATTATGATGCGCACCTGAAGCAAGCTGGACGCGACGCACGCGCTCTGAGTCGTCCAGATCTCAGCCACACTCAACACTGACCGCGCTGCGGTGAGGCAGATCGAGAGCGACGGCCCCGCGAGCGGGGATTGATTGTGTATGTACAGTCTGTGGATCTGGGGGGGGCGTGTCAGCGCTTTGATCGGACGGAGTGAGACGGTTGGGATAGTGACGGACCGCGATTTGCAGCCAGTAGTACGTGGCGTGGAGAGTCGCTGATTGGTCGAAGAATATGCCCTGGCGATTGGTGGTGGGATTCCAGCGCACTGACGAGGTGGTTAGGTTCGGACGGGCACTCCAGGCGCAGAGGAAATATCAAACGTACGATGTGGCGGAAGCGATTCGAGGAACGCGTTCATCAGCGAATCCAGCTCCGCGACGGTCTCCTTCTCCCGCTGCACCGTCATGCCCTTCCGGCTCTTCAACAGCCTCGACGCATACAGCGTGGTCAGCGTCTTGCTCAGAATCTATATATCACACCGCACCCCACAATTGAATTTGAGTACACTGGCGCGTCGTGTGCGGGAGGGAGGGACCGCGCACCTCGTATAGCCGCACGAAGTGCACGAAGAAGGACAGCGCGGACGGCCTGCCACAGCGGCTGCGCGAACCCGCGATCCCAGTGCTCGTCGTCGACCTCCAGCGGGGGGTCGACGTCAAAACTAAAAGGAAAAAAAAAAAAGAAGATTGTGAACATGCTGGGTCGGCCGATGTAGGGGAATCGTGTTATACATACTCTTCGAGGCGGAGGGCGGGCGACCGGCCGAGGACGCAGGAGAAGAGGCCGTCCAGGATGAACACTGACCTGGGCGCGCAGGCGTGTGACGATGCAGCAATTAAATGACGGATGATGGACAGTACTTACCAGAAGGCGCGGTTCCAAAGCTCGTCTTGGCATGTCCGGCCCTCGCGCTTGCGGAGGTAGCGCCCGTGGTATCGGATGAAGCGGATAGCGACTCCCTGCATACCTGAGTGCCTCTGTTTGATTTCGTAGGACGCAGTCGACGTACGAGGTACACCCAGACTACGTGCGGCGTGGAGTTTCCTAGCGAGTACAACGCCATCAGCTAGGATGTCGTGATTTCAACAGTAGCCCAGATATATATAAAGATACGCCAGTATGTACTTACGCAGTAATACTGTGCGTGGTAGACCGTGGGCTCGGAGAGATCTGGGAATATCCGCGGCTGCGCAATAAATTTCCACCCCGATGAGAGAGTGTTGCCGTCGATCATGACGCGGGGGTCGTTCGAGTACCGCGACGCAAGCGCCAGTACGACCAGGAGAACCGCCCCGCAGTTGGGGTCTGTGAGGTACAATCCTTCTGCGATGTTTCGGCGGAACGAAGTCGAATGCAGAATCGGGAACGTGGGGTGTACGTTCGCGAAGTATGCATCGAGTAGCGGCTCGATGAGATCTTTAGGTGGGAAGACGTAAGGCAGCTGGTTCGCGTAGAATTCCCTCTCCCACTGCGGACGATTAGTTGAAATTTGCGATCGTAAGTGGAAGAACTAGCAGGAAATTGGCCCCAATACATGGACCGCCTCAGACGCGGATTCGCGATCAACGGATGTCCGAGATACTTTTCTTTCAGCTATGGTATCCGGTGAGTATTGGAATACTGCGCGGTTCGTTTTACCCCGCACCACAAAGGCGTTCTGGACGAGACTGAAATTGCTCGCCAAGCCAAACAGCCGGGAATGAACTTGCTCAGGGTAGAAATTTGCCACCGGCTGAAAAGTTGGGTGAGATGTTTCGTAGCGTCATCTTCATCCTCAGGAGACTCCTTGGCGTAAGCCGTGGCGTCTGTCTCGGGCGCGTCTTCTGGACTAGAGGCCGAATCCGTGTCGAATGTCGACTGCAGAGGCTGAGAACAGAGAGCGCAGACAGAGACGGTGCGCAACTTGTTCTCCAAGACGGTGATTTTCTGTTTGAGCTCTTCGACTAACCTTTGCGCCCGTTAGCAATCACTGGGATGTATCCCGCATTCGTCGGACCTACTTGCTCTTCGGACCTCGCTTCACAGGGCGTTGAGTATAGGTACAGAACTCCCGAAGGACAGGCAGTGACTGCACTGGTTTTCTGGCATGGTAGAGGCGTCGCCTGCTTATTTATTTGATTGCTGGACGAACGCAGACGCGAAGCAGTCCTCACATCGCACTAGATGAATCAGAATTAATGTGAGTAGAAGATGTTTTAGTGCCGAAGTCACCTTTTCGTTGACGGCACGCATCGCAGGAGCGGGCTGGTCGTCTTCGGGACTTGAAGTCTGGGTTGAATGAGGAGTACATGTTGCGGCTGCAAGGAGTCCGGTTAGAGCTCGTTCGGTAGCCAGAAGCACTTCTGCTTCTGCATCTGGCCTAGCACAAATTTCTATATATAGCAGTACTAGTAATGATGCCATCTGCCAGCGCGATTCTGCGTGACAACTGAGTTGAGATCTCCGGATCTTAGCAAGCGTTCCCACGACAGTTGCATATGGTTGAGGCAAACGCCGGCCATCAGTGGCATCTCGGGCCTCGGTTCAAAATCTATAACACTGTTACTGTACACAGATCTAAAAGGATGTTGAGCAGCGAGATCTGACTGATATACACTTTATCAAGGATGTATAGCAGGGTCCGCGTGCCTTCAAAGGAGTCCAATTATCGAAGTGCAAGCTGCCGTCGAAATTCCGATGATGTACCATCATCACATCTGATAGCTTGCGTGGCTTTGATGGCTGCCAAGAGACATGCACTCGCAGAGTCACTCAGTAGTCACGATGTATCACATCAGTTGCGCGATCACAGAATTACTATATACAGAAATTTGTGCTAGGCCCAGATGCAGAAGCAGAAGTGCTTCTGGCTACCGAACGAGCTCTTAATGCTCTGTTTTGCTTGTATTTGGTTGCCGCCACCCGACTTTGGACTCAGGAGTTCCGGCCATGTTGTTACGGCAGGTGATACAATGTCTCGTGTATACACCACGCTCGCAGTCCTCGTTGCCATCGGCGCCGCCGCCTACAACTTCTGGCTGCAACCTATTCTCCTTATGCTCGGTTCCGGGCGCGTACTCGAACCCGTAGGCAACACGAACTGCATCAGCGTCCCTGAACTGCCCGCTTGCGAAAGTACGCAGCCGCTGCACCGGTTATCCTGGTTCTGAATCTCGGTCACACAGAACTCGTTCTCCACGCGCCGAGCGGTGTATTGTATCTCGCTTGCTCGTCTCAGGAGAGCCGGGCCAACTGGGTGCCGGCGACGGGCCAGCTAAACGTGTCTGCGCCGTTGCACGAGGACTACGTCGCGACGTACAACCCAAGCACGGGAGCCATCGCGCGTCTCAAACCGGCGTTTCCTGGCTTGGGGACGCACGGCATGGACGTCGTGCCCTCTGCCTCGAACCCGTCGGAGCTCTTTATCTACGTTGTGAACCACCGCCGGCCCACCGACGCGTCTCACAAGGTGGCGAATTCGACGATGGAGATCTTCAAGACCAGGGTTGGGAGCGAGGACTGGACGCACCTGCACACTGTATACGACCCCAGTGTGGTGTGGACGCCCAATGACGTCGTTGGCTCTGCGGACGGGAAGTCGTTTTTCTTCACCAACGACCACACGTGGAAGACAGGGCCTCGAGAAATGCTTTCGCTGATTGGGATCGAGGCGGGGAGTGTTGGGTACTGCCATGTCGACGAGGGATGCAAGATCGCGGTTCCTCGGCTGCGCGGGGCAAACGGCATCGCCCGCGCGGCGAACGGTACTATTTTTGTTGGGCATTCGAAGCATTCGGAGGGTATTAGAGTGTTTGAGAGGCAGGAAGATAATACGCTGCTCAAGACTCATACGATTCCATTGGGTAGGTGTCTCCTCGTCTGCGATCGGATAGCTCACTGACAGTACGCATTAGATCGACCCGTGGACAACCTTTCCATCGACAAGGATGGGGTACTTTGGGCAGCAAGCAAGTTTTTCCATCAGCATCTCGAGTCACCTAAGCTGATAACGAATATTCAGGCTTCCCCTACGCGTTGCAGATCCTAGCGCACATCGCTGACCTTCCAAAGTGTCACCGACCTCCGTACATGCTGTCGTGCGCAACACGGGCTCCGGCGCATACTATGGCGAGAAATATCGCGTGGAAAAGGTGTGCTGTTACTCGTTCTTATTCGTACCTTGCTTGATGCCGGTGTAGAGATTCGAAGACGACGGCACCATCGCGTCTGGGACGACGTCTGCCGTGCACGACGCGGCGAGAAGGCTTTTGTTCCTCAATGGCATCGCGGCGCCGCAGTTGACGGTCTGCAAATTGTAAGGCAATTATTAATCGAAGTTTTACTTGTATACTCTCTGTACTGGCCACCATGAATCGGTTTTGTAATTATATACTCTGGGAACTTCCAAGTATTTATTCAAAAACCCCACCAAGTGCTGGAGGCGTTATTTACACATGTTACATTCCTACATTTTACCTCTTCAAATTCTTCACATGAGATGTGGGCCAGCGTTCTCCGGCCCTTTGTGGTTCGAACCCAGCAAGGGGTCCGGCTACCTCCGCATCTGACGGACGACGCGTCAAGGGCCCTGTCGACGAGCAGCGATCGCGAGCTACCGATGAATGACATCGCGTCTGCCTCCGCACCACAGATGCCCCGTCCTCCTGGAAATACAGCGCCGAGGAGGGAGCGCCATCCGTTTGGGAAGAAAGGTTCGGCAATGGAGGCCAAGGTCGAGAGGATAGAGAGATCCACTACGCATTCTGCCGGCGAACCCAAACCTACCGCCTCTGACAAGGCAGATGACAGCAATGTCCAGGAGGATTGGGATATGGTCCCAACGCTCGCGGACGGGAGTGTGCCGCCGCGAATCCGAGTAAAAACCAGAACCTCGCCACCGAGCGTGCCGAACCCAAGTCAAACGCCGGACCCACCCGACCTCAAGACGCGTCTCGAGCGGGACTTACGTTTCCGTCTCATACGAAACACAAGCGCCAGAGTACACGCCGCGAGGGAGACCTCCGCCTCTGTGAAACTCCTGTCGCTGCCCCCGTTTACGACGCTCTCGGACCTAGCGCGCATTGCGCTGCGTTCTGGCGCGCGCGCGTCGGAGGTGTTGGGGCTGCAGCTTTGGCCCCACAGGAAATGGGACGTTCCCTTCTTATTCCAGCAGGAGAACGAGACCGATATAAGGGATACAGAGGATACAGAGCAAAGTGAGCCACTTGGGGACTTCGGAAACGATGGACAGATTCCTAAGTGGTCTCTTAGCGGAGTGAGTATATTTCCCGCTCATCCTCGTTTTGCCGCGACACTTGTACTAAAGTATCTATCTCACAGACCATCCACTTCTCCCATACCACATTGGCGCAAAACTTCCGCGCTACTCCCCTTTTTCTCGAATTGACGTCTCCATCCACCACAATCTCGCCCTTACAGAAGCCATCGATCCACGTCTTTCCCCCCGCGGCAGACTCAGAGGAGTGGCCGCTGGCGAGGCTCGAGAAGCTGGCGTCGGCATTGCAGACGGGAGCGCCGGAAAAAGTCGAGGAGGTACTAGCCAACGGACCGGTCTCAACACCGCCAGAGACAGCAAAAGGCGTAGGGGCCAACACGGTGCTCCACCGACTCACAGAACTATCAGTCAAGGACAACTCGATCCATGATGAAGACCTTTCGGAATCTGCAGAGGCAGAACGGGGATCGAAGAGAGAGAAGGAGGTACATGAGAGAGAGGGCGCGTTGAAGTTGATGTGGAGTCGTTTGGAGGATCCAGATGGGTTGCCGCAGCGCCCTGTCGAGGAGGCGCGATACACGCGGAAAGAGCATCTTGTCGAGGAGGCGGCAGACACGCGGAAAGACCATCTCGTCGAGGAGGCGCCAGACACGTCGAAAGACCACCCTGTCGAGGAGGCGCAACTTCCGTGGGAAGGCCATCCTGAATTCAAGCTCGAGGCATCTGAAGAGCTGTTAGATAAGCAACCTTCACAGAGGTACGATCTCAGTCGCTGCCCCCTGACCTGGGTCTGAATATCTACCAGAGACTCACCTCCAGCTCCTGAGGACACTGCGTCCTCAGTAACCTTTCCGAAGCTCGTACATGTTCCAGTCGCTCACACTCACCACCACCGGTACACCCCGAAGCTAGTCGCCGAGCTGGTCAAGCACGGCTCCGGGCGTTGGCTCGGCGTCCGCCTGCCAGGTTCAGGCATACCTGCCGTCTCACCTGTCCCACGCACAGAGTCGAGTGCTTCAGCTGCAGCCCTGCTAAGCTCGGAAGCGGCTAACGAAGGGGAGAAGCAAGCCGGGGACCCTGCAGTGCAGCTCTACTCGCAGGCGCTTCGCAAAGCGCTCGCGCGGGAGCGAGAATTGGAGGCTGTGTTGAGCGATGTGCGCGCAGAGGCGATGAAACGAGCGGCGCAGAACGCAAGACTTGCCGCTGAGGCACAGCTGCGCACCGACTTTGGCGCATTCGGCCCCTCGAAGGCGTCTGGCTGCGCGACGCGTCCGTGCGGCAGCTGCCAGCTGCACCCCCGCCTGAGGACGCGGTAGATTCGGAGAAGAGGGGACAATCGGTGTACGAGCTCCATGCGCTGGTTGCCTTTGCGGACGCGCGGGACGCGATGCGCGCACGGACGCTGTTGCCCTTCCAGGTCCCTGCGTATGCGGATACGCAGATCCGGGTCGTTACGGAGCCGTGGCCCGAGGCGCTGGGTGGGGTGGACGGTCACGAAACGGCTCCCACGAGTGAAGTGATGAGCGCTGCGAGGGAGGGATGGGCGCGTCGGTTGGAACGCGAGTACCAGCTGGAAGAGCAGCAGCGGAGGCGGGAGAGGGAGAGGGAAAGGCAGCGGGGTGCGGCTGCAGGGACGTGGGGAAGGAGCGGTTGCATGAGATTCGGGAGAGGCTGAAGCGGACGCAGTGGTACCCACGCAAGCAGCATAGCGGAGACATGCAGGATCGAAGCGATGCTTTGGGGTTTCGTGAGGGGAAGGAGGGGTCTTTGCATGAGATTTGGAAGTTGCTGCAGCCGTCGTGGCAACCCCGCGAGCGGCCCAGCGGAGAAATGCAAGATGCAAGCAGTGCTTTTGAGGCGCTCGATCAGCTACGAAACAATACCGAGATACCATCGACGTGTTGACCACTTTCCTTTCGAACCGTGAAGAGCGGCAGGTGGCGAAAGCGCGTATGAAGAGGGCAAAGAAGACACCGGCCAAGGCATACGAACACTATAAGGAGGTACAGAGCACATCGGCTTCCTCTCTCTCATCGGAATCAAAACACCCAGACAAGTCGAAGTCTGATCTGCCAGAAGGCTTGGACCCAGCCACCGCAGAATCTCCGCTGGAGCCGACATGGAAGACTGGGAGTGAATTGGATTCCCGTCCGGAGCCCGATCCGGATTCAAGTTTGAATTCTGCCCCCAGTTCAGATAGTACCAGCAACAGCGACGAAAGGCCTGCTGTTCCACCGCTACCCTCGTCCAGACCCTCGTACGTCGAGCACTTCTAGCACAACCGTGGGATGCCGCATGGGTGTCTTTTTTCACGCGAGTCTTGGGCCGTCTGGGTACGAAGAGAGGCCATCTATTATACAAAGGAAGGTTTCGTCATGTGATCTTTGTCTCGGAGACAGATGCTGAGACAAATATTCGACAAACATGATACAAACATCTTCCCTGACGCCGTCCTCATCCTATGGGCCTCTCATCACGGTCTTCCGGCCCTCCGCACGTCCGGCTCTCGCGTCGTCCTCGCCTTCTGTTTTGCCAATGGACTTCTCTGTCGTCTTTGACCCCTTGACTGCTGCCGTTTGACTTCCTGAATTCCGAGACGCCTGTGCTGAAAACGCGACCCCGTTGACTTCTTTGAACGCGTAAATACTGGTGAACTACCTCCAAGTAAGCTCTATGTACCTTATACTGCTAATACACATGTGTTTCGGGGTTACTGTTGGTGGGATTCCGTGAGCTCGGTGCGTTACCGCCTGCCATCAAGCCCGACCTCTTTTTTCCTCCTTCGGCCCTCATGCTGAAGCCGATAGCTGTTGGCTGGCTTATTCTGGTGCTCCTTCTTCTGCAGATCCGAGTTCTGGCTTCTGTGCACGCCCCGAGAATACCTAAACCTGTGTTTTTAGGGCTCCTTTGACTCCCTCGCCGTCTCTGCCTCAACAACGCCAGACCAGCGTGCGTGATGCACGTCGCTCCGAGATGCAGCCTCCCTATGCTCTCCCGCGTGTTTCCCGCGACGCTTGCCTCTGCAGAACATCGGGAACCTGCCCGCTGGCGCTTCTTCGTCTATGTGGCCTTCCTCGCCGCCTCCCGAGACCGACCGGGTGGCCATTCGAAATGTGGATCGAGAATGGCAGCTGGCCCTTCAAGAGATTCCGAGTCGCCGCAGACAGATTCCAGCCCCTCGGAACGATGAAAACCGTCCAGTGTCGCCGACGCGCGGTGCAGGTCCATCAACCTCCAGAGCCCCTCAGGTGTGTGTTCTATGGAGTCCATGTAGCATCTCTGATATGTTCCGCAGCAACTTCAGACGCCTCCGACCACTCAGCAGCCCAACGCGTACGTACAAGCGCAACGACATCGAAGGGAACAGGAAGCCGCTGTCAGAGCTACTGCTGCTGATGATGTGCACCAAGCGGCGCCTCCTCTGGTTGATAGGGGCAGTGTGGCTCAACGGCAGCGTCGTGAAGGAGAGCGTGTAGAAGCCGCTCAGCGGAATCAGCAGCGGGAGAGAGAGGTGCGTGAGCAGCAGGACGACCGTGATCGAGGGGGAGAGCCACCGCAATCGCCGGTTCTGACGAATCGGCAGCTGGCGCAGCGTGCACGTCGTGAGCACGAGCGGCTACAGCGGGAGGACGGTGACGACGGACGCAACTGGATTTCAGGCTTCTCAAATTCAATTGCGTCATTTCTGGGGTTGATCATGAGGTCGAAAAAATGCCCCGGCACAGAGAAAATCGTACATACCTCGATTAGAACTCATACCAGTCCCTTCCTCCCTCCAACCTTATGCAATGTTGTCAGTTGAATGAAGACAGCTGAATACCAATTGGCCTATTGTTCATGTTCTTGAGACAGAGTATTGATGCCACTATATATCTACTCCACTTTACTGGAAAAGACTCAAATGGGTCGTAGCGAAGCACGAGTTCCGGCTAGTACCTACATATGCGGTGCCCAACATTGAAGTGATTGTACCACAGAGGTGGGATACCCGATGGGCGGGTGGCCGCTCACGCGGCGCGCCATCGAGGTAGATATGGAAATGGATGCATGGTTTTTTGAAGTTGGGATCCTTGACGTCGAGTAATAATTCCGACTTGCGTAAAGGGACCAATCCAAATCATGACCTGGCGAGTTCCAAGTATGCCTGCGTTGGATGCAAAAGCAAGTGGCATGCGGCTGGTGACCCTCTTTCTTCTGACCGCCAAGTGCTGGCTGGAGGTCAGCATTGACGAACACCTTCCGCGTAATCCACAACGACGGCGTATAGGGCCTGACACTGTTCGTCGAATGACCCTCTTTTTTCTCCAATTACATGCAACTGGAAGGAAAACCAAACCGAAACTGCTGTGGACGGCCGCGGATTCGAAGAGTCGAATCTGCCAGGTCGGAAGTCGACATAATCCAGCCAGTTTTGTGGTCATCTCGGTCGAATTTCGCACTAGTTTCGTCCAACTGACTTGATGTATCAGAGTAACGTATCTGCTTTGTGTGAAGCCCCATTCCCGAATAAGGAGAGCCAGAACGAAGTGGGAGGTGACACTGAGGCGGCATGCACCCCGGCTGCGCTAACAAATGGGCAAGCGCGCGCTCGTGGGCATGCACCAGTCTCGTCCGACAGGTCCAAGTGACGGCCGTATGCGGCGCTTCTGGCTTTAGAAATTGTGGTAGTACCAACGATGGAGCGGCCTGATTTGAACGGATGAATCAGCGCTCGGCGCCAAGGAGGAGGACTGTCCTCACATCCATTCATCTGCCCCGCTCCGGGTCCAATCCGGGGTTGACCGACTTCGCTTTGAATATTTCGGGCACTGCGACACGATGATGGCAACCGTCGCCGACAGCCTTTGCAGATATGCCGCCAAAGAGCTCGGGATGGTCAGACTGTCTGTGGAATCAGGCCATCTGTATGGGCAGCGTCCGTGAACCCGGCTTCCCGCTGCGGGCCCCACGTGGGGTTCACCGACTGTACGTTACACATTCGGGGTTCGGGACAGAGGTGGGAAGCAGTGGAAGGACCTGGATGAAGGAACAAGTACAGCGCTGTCCAAAGAAAACACGGTCTGAGGCGTAAAAAGTGGTTCAAGACTTGGAATAGGAGTATGCTTGCACAAAATGTAGGATCGCGTTCGTAGCCTGGTGCTGGTGACTCCCGTTGCGCGAACCCATGTAAGAACTATCCACTCAAGATCGAGGTACGCCGCATTCAGTTCAAGAGAGTGCGATAGATTCAGAAAAGCCGACCATAGCAAGGATAAGCATATGTTCTGGGCGAAGTGAGTCTTTAAGCAACGCCTCGTCTCACTCATCGAAAGCAGTCCCATCCATCCGCACCCCCATGTTCTGCTTCACGTCCATCCCCAGCTGTTTCATCTTTCCGACCTGAGTCTCTGTCAGCGATCTCGTCCAGTGTGAAGCGAAGATATGCACCTCGATCCGTTCCTGCTGCACTCTTCGGAGTTCCATCAACTGCTCCTTGCTCAAATAGCTTTCTTTCTCAGCGGATTTCTTCTTGTGCGCGCCGCTGATAGCCCTCATGTCTGCTTGAGGATCATACGTATCCTCTGGAGGCGGAACAAACTCTCCTTGTCGGAGGGCAGACATGCGGCGGTTATACGACTCCATGTTGTAGTACTTTTCATCCGGCAGAGTAGCTGAGGGGTAGAATGGGCATGAAAGCTCTATCTCCGTTGCCCGGACGTACCTGTGTTGTAGTCTTCCATAAACCTGGCGAATTCTTTCTTCTCTTGTTCCTTCGAGATCGTCTCGGGATTTATCTTACGCTCCTCCACAAGCCACGTATAGAACTCTTGCCCTTTCGTGAATTGGCTAGGGAAGTCAGAAGTGGTATTGAATACTAAAATCGTAGAGTACTCACTCCGCCTCTGAGATGATACCATACTTGCCCCACTGTGGCGTACTCTTTGAAGCCTTTTTCTAAATGACAAGACGCGTAAGCTAACACCGACAACGTCGTGAAAGCACACACCGACCTTTTCTTTCTTTTCCTTCTTTGCTTTCTTCCTTTCTTTGCGCTCTCGCCGCTCCCTTTCTTCACTTCTTTTACTGTCCCGGTCTTTTGTTTTCCTCCTCCTATGTCTGGAGTCGTCAGATGACGCACTGGAGGAGGAATGGGACCGCGGTCGGCGACGGCGGTCTCCATCATGGTTCGATCGTTCTCTGGACCGCGAACGAGATTTCGAGGAAACTCGCCTCCGTTTCGAGATAGGGCTACGACTCCGACTCCTACTCCTCGACCGACTCCGATGGTCCCGCCGCCGGTCGCGTTCGTGCGCAGCACGCACAGGCGACCTGGATGGCGACCGTCCCGAGTCTCTGCTACGGGGTTCGTCGTGATAACGGTCTCTGCGATGACGTCCGGGCTCTCTGGCGCTTTCTCTATGTCTCGGACTGCGACTACGGCGTGATTCTTCTCTTGGCATGTCGAGAACGGGTCAAACACGCAAAGTCTGCGTGACGGTTGGCTTGAGAGCTCTGAGCAAACTGAGGAAAGCCGGTCAAAGCCCGAGCACGTGCTGACTGCATCATAGCCTTTCCTGTACTTAGGCCGCTGTGTACTATAACTTGTTACTTCCGCGACGCGATGTCCCTCGCCGGGAAATCCACCGTTATGCAGCCAATATACTCTAATACACTTGTACGCGAATGTACCAACCCACCGGTCCGCAGTCCTGCACTTCAGTCATCTGAATTCATAGCTAACGTGAAACTCTTTGCAGTGTAACAACAAGTACGCGTAAAGTTTGCCTTGCCGCGCCCTTTAGTTGACAGCGCTGTAGGAAATCTGAATGGGGTAAGTTGAGGGCATGCAGCCGCTGCTCAGTCGCTGGCAAGGGGGTAGCCTTCTATTGCAGGTCAGCATCCTGCTTCATGGGCCCTCTTCGAAGAACGTCGCTGAAACAGAGTTGTAGTACCAAATGCCAGAGAGAGGATGTGAGCCGTTTATTTCTCAGCTTACGTCGTAGTGGAATGAACTGAACGCAGTGGCCGCGGCATAAACTTGACTGGTAAACGGCGCCGCCATTTTTTCCTGTAAAGAATAGTCATCTGATTCGCTTGCAGTAACACGAACCAGGTAGACGGCTTGCCTATTCAGGAGAGCGCGAAAGAGACCTTGGAACGTATCATAATATGGGACCGGAAGAATCGCCGCAAGTTAATCTCCGCCGCGATTTCTGCGCTCGATTTATGTCACTATCCTGAGAATGCAGACGAATATGGTTTGTATTCTTATCGCAGACTAACACAGTCTTTCTAACATAGCTCGCCAGTTTTTGTTGTCGGTCTCAAGGACGCGCCAGCCGCAAAGTATAGCTATCAGATCGGTTTTGCTGGGGCCATGTCGTTCGAGGATTATGTGAATGTTCTAGGACATCGTGGCGGGGATGTTCGTTACTATCAACGCATGGGCCAGGAGCGAGCAAGGACACAATCGGAAACGTGCATCTCTTTCCAGATCATCGAGATCGCAATCAGCGAAAATTGTCAGTATACTATGCCCCATATTTGAAGAAGAAATCTCACCTAACCCTGCATCCAGGTCGGAACACGTACCAGACGTCGATGATGCCGAAAGACATGCATGGTGTGTATTTCACAGCGACCGTCAGAGCCAAGATCCGTGAAAGCCATATCAGCCTATCGAACCGCTGGATTTGTAGTTTTGAACTGGGAAGAGATATTAATGGCACAATGTGCCTGGCCAAAGACCCCTGCGCCACCAATTAAAGGTGACTCCATGACTGCGTTTTGACGCTGGAGCTGACCAGTGTCTATTCCGCTGCTTTCTAGAGATATACCCCAAGTTCAACGGGAATCTTTTAGCCCTCGGCTACTGGCGTGACATGTATAAGGACGACATCCAATGCGCAGCCATTGACGCCCTTGATCTTGTCGAGGACCCATCAGCTGGTCAAAACCGAATTCTAATAATTTATTTACGGTATACGGGCATGCCGGAGACTTGGGCACTGGTGAGAGTGGAGAATGCGTTTGTGCATTCAGTCGACGAGGCGGCGACCATGGTACTTAGCGTGCTTTTTCTTATCCACGCTTACGAGAAACTGACCATGCGTTCTGGCAGCTGGGCCAATCAGTATGGCGCGGCGTTGAACTGGTGATTAATGGTAGGCCACGAACCGGGACGCATGAAGCCAAAGAACCGGCACCGTAGTCCCCTTTCCCAAAATCTTTCGTATAGCTTGCTCACGATGGAGTTTATCCAGCTGCGTCGTATGCCAAATCATAGATCATGCCAATCCCGCTTCGGCTCCAACATTTTTAGTGCCCGTAAACCTTACACAGGCCCTAATTGAACGACCGCGCATGACTTACGCTTGGAAGGAGCACCTCGTTGCGCAGATTGGGGACCATGACCTTCGGCCCAATTTGGTGGGCCGCGTCGAGTCCAGCGACCCACTTTCGGTTCTTATATGATTGTATTTCTAAACGGCGCTGAACGAATGCATGCAGTTTCGCTGACTCCACCGTTGCCACGACCGTGTTCAGCCGTATACCAAGTTGAACCACCTTCTCTCCGAATCTCTCGCTTAGGTGGCGCCGCGTAATTCATCGCGGAGTTGAATGTCACTTCATAGCCGAGCACGCTGTCTGCCTGCTCCAGTGGCTGTTCAGGCGCTTGGCTATGTAAAGTAGCCAATAGCAACACAAGGTTGAAACCTACTGATGGATTATTGAGTAAGTCTCCTTGAGGGCTTCTGAGGGTCGACGTGCCTTGGAGTCCATCTGCCGAAATTGTAATGTTCTTTTCTAATGCTGTTACTTCCGTACGCAAGTTTCCGTAACTTGAAACACCTCCTTCCCAATGTTTCGCTCCTTCAGACCAGTGAAATGCATGCAGCATGCCGTTAAAGTTGGTGGTTTAATCAAACACTGGCACCTAAATTTTACTTTTCTTGACACCGAGATTTATGTCCTTTTTTCTCTCTTTTTTAGTCTTGATAGACTTGAGATTTCCCTCGTAGACCATAAGCCCATAGATTCGCGGGGTCCTCAGTTGGCTATAGCACATAAGCTCAGTGACAAGGCGTTTTCGGCCACTGTCACGGGTTGGCCAACCCTGTGTATCTGGTCACTTGCCCAACGTTACCGGATCGCAATGATTACGGCGTCCACAAGTCTTCCGGAAGGCAGCTCTTCATTTTTAAGTAGGATGGACAGCGGACAGGTTATACTTACCTTGATGCCTGTTGACGCCAGTAATCGTCTTTCTCCAGAGCTTCACGAAGAACTAGGTTCTGCCATTCGTGGCCAAATCCATGTCCGCGGCGATGCAGAGTGCGCGACTTTTTTCTTTTCTTACCGAGACCGGGCCATCCAATGCCACCGCAGGTTCCTCGAATACAGTCAAATATTCAACGGGAATGTAGTCACTCTTGCGAAAGCAGTCGCGTGCCCGTTGGATGCAGAAGACGTTAGCAAGTGGGTCCCAGGCGTGGTCGCAATTCAAAAAAGGCATCGCCTTACTCCATCTCGCATAGGATTGTTTTGTTTTGTTCCAAGCACTCTCTGAGTCCTTCCGTCAAGGCAGGCGGGTACGGGACGGCTGGATGGGCCATCGGAGGCGATATTATAATTGTACGTCGGTTTATCCCGCTAGGTTCACGTTAATTAGATAAATGCCGCAGGATGTGTCCAAACTAATAGACATTGATATCGAGCCCCCGCGCGAAGGAGGCGGCTGGTCCAGTTTGCGGGACCGACACGTAGTCGGAACAGCCGAAGACAGTGGCTCCACTGGCAAGCGCCGTCGTGAGGAGGACTCTGCCTTACGAGTTTATGATGCAGCCTCGCCAGTGGTCGCTGACTTTTTGCGCGGGCCCTACCAACCTGGCTGGGATCTACCTCAGCCTGTTCGTCGCCGCATTGACGTGCCGGAACCATTGTCAGCCAGCTCGAGCAATATCTCCTCTGGTCCTCTCAGAGACTCAGATTCATCAGCCTCACATTCGTCCCAGTCCAACTCTACTGAGGCCGTCGTCTCTGTCACTCTGCGCACCTCTTCAAATTCGACTTCGACCACTTCGTCCGGACCTTCCAGTCGCCCGCCGGCAGCTTCCGGAGATCCTTTGGCTACCTCGACACTCCGGCCAACTTCCCCGCGCCGGCTCCTCCTAGTGTCGTTCAGTCGGCGTTCAACCCTACTACTGGCTCTGATCCGTGGGCGTCCCGCGGCGGAGCTCGAACGCTCATTGCTAACTCGAATCTCCCGCCGGTACCTCTGAATCTTGCGTCCCAGGCGAGGCCGATCTACCCTCATGCCTACGTAACTTTCGGCGCCGGCATGCGCCAGAAGGAGGTCGACAAGTTTACTAACAAGCACCAGCTAGAGGCACAATCTCTTACCGGGCCCAACATCACAGTTCCTTACCATGTGCCATTGTATGTCGCCTGTCGCCCTCGTCACTCGAAAACTGATGATTCAATTCAACTCCGTCCAGTGCTGCGCATCCCGCAGGCTCTGCGGTGATGCTTATGGGAGGATTCGGTTTCCTTAGCCGTTTGCATGGCTTGAGTATCGACAATCTTGTGGAAGTATGTCCTCGGCAGGAACTTGCTTGCTAATCGGTTCATAAACACCATTTTTAGGTCGAGATGGTACTGGCAGATGGCCGCATCGTTGTTGTCAGCGAGCGTGAGCATCCAGGTAATGATGCATTCCTGTGGTTTCTTTGATACTCAGATGTGGCGCAAGATCTGTGGTGGGCGTTGCGCGGTGCCGGCCCCGGTAAGTCTCGCCATTCCAATGAAGCACTTATCTTTCTTCTCATTAATATGTAGCCTTCGGCGTTGCGACACGTTACAAAGCAAGGGCCTTCCCAGTTCCCGTCGTCTTCGCCGGTAATCTTCTCTAGTATGTCGATGCGATAAGGATCCTGTCCTCGATGTAATCGCGATAATATTCCCTATAGCCGCTTCCACCGCTCGACAGCCCCCTCGCTCATCAAACACTTCCGCGATTGTATCAAAGGCGCGCCGCGGGAGCTGTACGCAAACGTGCTCCTCACAGCTGGGCCTGAGGGGAAGGATTCCCTCGTTGTGGTGCAAATGTGCTACGTCGGCCCCAAGGAGAAGGGGCAGGAGTACCTTCTAGCGCTCTCCTCCTGGGATGGCGAACGTTGCCTGCTGAACGAGGTTCACGAGAAGAATTTCCTGCACCAGCAGGACAGCGTGGCACAGGTCTTGCGTGGCAAGCGTGCGTTGCCAATTTGTGTTCGTCTGAAATATCCCCTGTTAAACGCATCCGCAGCGGGGAGGCAATGGTTCATCCGTTCGGCACTCATCACGTCCCTCCCAGACGAAATTATCAACGAAACAGTCATGTCTTTCGCGGACACGCCAGTCGGCTGCAGTGAGTCCTTTTCGTCACTGGATGTATTGTCGACGGCTGACTGTCACTCAGCCTGGCTTTTCGAGTTAGCCGGTGGGGCGATCCCCGACTTTGAGGATACCTGTGTGCCCAAG
>QVIE01002063.1:0-30058 GCA_013387415.1 Panellus pusillus
CGTTTCTATCAAGTTCGATGGAAGCGGATACAGACCAGCGTTCTTCTTCGAAAGCGAAATCGTAGTCTGTAAAGTAATAGTCCATCCTTGTAATCCTAGCCAATCTACGTCGGTTTATATTTCCTTGTACCGTACTTCTTGGTAGTTTTCATCGCTGCAAGTGGGTTCTTCCGTCGCGGAGGAACGTAACCCATTTTGGACAGATCGATGAAATTTTTGGGCTTGCCGGGAGGGACTGTCGGTTTCACAGCGTCGGACTCAGCGGGCGGGGCGGGCAGGGCTTCCTCTGTAACAGCTTCTTCGCTCTCTGTAACAGCTTCTTCGCTCTCTGCAACAGCCTCCTCATCTACCTCGGCAGTAAGTTTCCGCAAGGGTCCACTGTCCCCTTGAGATACACGACAGCCATGTTTCCTCGCCACTCCACAGGCTTTAGCTCTGTCGAGATGTCCACCATCATCTCGATGATATCCTTCACTCTCTGCCGCTGCGCATGCGCGGGCGGCGAGGCGACGTTGCCTTTGGCCGAGAACACGATGTCGACGCGGGCGCCCGTTTCCAAATACGCTCGTGCTCGCGCAAGCTTGTGCTGCAGATCGCTCGCCTCGGACGCCCACGTCAGCTGCACCTCCTTCACCGCGTTCCGCCTGGCGACGACGCGTGCCTTCTCTCTAGCTTTTTTTTCCTTTTCAAAATGCGCCTTTTTGTTGATGACTCTGACGATAGGGGGAGATTGCGCAACGAGCTCGACCCAGGATTTTGTGAGGTCAGTGTCCTCGAGGAGTTTCTTGAGCAAGACCTTGGTGAGGACGTTGTCCCTTCGGCAAGATGTACCTCTTCGAATTGGATATCCTCGTTCCGGGGGTGCATTACCTGCTTCCCGGACTTCTGACTTTTCAGGCGCGTGTGATTTGGTGTCGGCAGGACGAGACATGGAAAGGTTAGGGCGCGCGGGCGTGAGATTGTGCGGGCTGCAAAACGAAAGGCAGAAAAGGTGTTCATGCCCGAAATGTTGCTTCAGGGAATGCCCACCAAGCCGCGACAGTCTGAGTGGACACCAAGGGGCTATCTGGCAGATGGACCCTTTGATTGTTCGTGTTGATGCTCTGCTGACAAGTGCGATCAATCCAGCCAACTTATTGCAATGTACACGACCGTCGACAGCTGGAGGTTCCAGTTCATGAGGTATTCTGCGTCGATACAGCGACAAATAACGCGTCGCGTCGCGCTCGGACCGGTCAGAGGAGGAAGACGCTGGCGAGGGACGCAATTTAGTCGTTCGAACGCGCGCGACTGTTAATCAAGGCGAACGGGCGCCTTGAAAGTTGAAACCAACGCATTTTTCCCTTCAAGCTCAACCATGACATCGGCCTGTGTCCAACTGCTAGCGGGATGTTCTGTACGCTTTGCGGCTTTCTCTTCGGACGATGGCTTTCATTGAACAATCCAGTTGGTCATCCAAAGGGCGACTCTCAAGCTCAGCTTCGGCCTGTAAGTAATGTGCACTATATATTTTCTTTTTCCTCTATCTAAGGATAAGTATCCCGCCTCACCTGCCGCCACTGACACAGTACTAGTAGTTGCGCTGGTTCTTGTCTTTGCCGGGTTTCTTACCGTCTTCCAGATCTTTCGGCATGTGGAAACTATTGTTTGGCCCGTACCCTTCGAAAATACTGTAGGGATGCATATGCAGGCCCTTGATGAGGTTGGTGGGATGTCCGATATAAATATTTCCTCGCAGCAGGACGCCCAGGATCTCGCTGACACTGATTCTCGAAGCTTGCCAAATCCTGATTTATTCTCTGGGAGGGAGCACCAGCACCGAGTGGCCAGTATGTCGTATGAGGGGAGGTATAGATGAATACATGCAAGCTCAAAATAAGATACAACTTGTAATTGGTAAAAAAATCAATCCTTGTCCTCTAAAAACGCGTCCAATTCCGCGTCCAGATCCTCTGCAGTCTTGACTGGACGCCCATTCCGAGTATGCCGTTCGCCGCGTCCATTTCTCCTCCCATTATCTCTCCGTCCGCTGCTCCGACGTGGCGCAGGTTCCCTGCTCCTGCTCCAGTTAGCACTTTGTCCCCATTCAAGCGCATCCTCCCTCCGCGTATCATCCATGTGGTCAGCGTACATGGTTCCACGCGACCTCGCG
Source organism: Panellus pusillus (assembly GCA_013387415.1). Lineage (NCBI taxonomy): Eukaryota > Fungi > Basidiomycota > Agaricomycetes > Agaricales > Mycenaceae > Panellus > Panellus pusillus. The sequence goes on from QVIE01002063.1 coordinate 2,153, forward strand.
CGCTGAGGCAGCGGCACCGTGAGCTGCGATTCAAGCACTTCCGGCCTGGCGCGCATCACGGAAGTCCGATCAAGGAGAGACCGGCCGTCGGTCGAAATGTAGTCGGAGCGCATTTTTGACAGCGGGGGCGACGGTGGGAGTGCGAGCTCAGGCTCGGACTCCGGTCGCGGCTCGAGATCATCATCGTCGCCTTGGATGAACGCGTCGAGCTCCGCGTCGAGAGCTGCGCGTTCCGCTTCGTCGTCACCTCTACGCCGACGCTTGAGAGGCGACGGCGCTGCAGTTGGGTCATCATACGATTCCTTCCCCGCCGTCCATCCGTGCTTTTTGTAGAACTGGCTTTCCTTCTTCGCCCCGCGCTTCTTCACGTCGTCGCTCCGTGCCCAGCGCATGCGAATCGTACCTTTCAATCCCAGCCCTTTGCCGAGACTGTTATTGATGCGTTCCTCCGGGGGCCAGATGGCGACGGGGATGGGCTTTGCCGTCACGTATCCTTCGCCGTCTGGCTCTTCTGAGATGTGTTTCTGCAGAAATCTGTACCCGGTGCGGGCGTCGGTCTTTGAGTCAAAGACAAAGACACAGCGCTCGTCGTCGACCTGATCAGTTCGTATTAGAAAGGCATTCATAAGGAAACGAGATACGTACCCATTCGAGGCCGAGCGGGTGCGCGTCAAAGTGCGTCGCGTACGCAAATAGACGAGCAGTGGGCAGGGTCGATATTGGCGTTCCATACAATAATAGTGCATTGGCGCGGTGGGTGGCATCTGTCTTGGATGAGGCGCAAAGACCGCGCCGGAGCCACAGATAACATACCTCCGTCCATATCGACATCCTCTGGAATTGACGCCTCGTCTTCATCCTCGTGTTTGCGCTTACCGCCAAAAGACAGTCGTAGATCAGGTCCTGTCGCCGTCCGTCCAGTACATACTACCCGCGCACCTTGCCGAGCCCGACTACGGTGTCCGACAAGAGGTACACTTTGGTCGAACCGATCCGTTTGGCTAAAGAGGCGGCGGCGGCTTGCTCTGCTGCTGAAGGTAGCTGCTCCTCGTATGCGGTAGTGTCGTCGTACGAGAGAGCCGGATACGCGTCGGCGTTGCCGTCGTTGGCGAATGCGTCCATGGAAGGAGGAAGGAATTGAAAGAGGTCACGAGCGCATAACAACTTTGTCTCCGGGAATGTCTGACCAGGAAACCGAGGTCGTTGCGAACAAGAACAAAATTCACAGAAAAGATAAACGTATGCCGCACCGAAATGTGTCTCTGGCCGTCGCTAATTGCATGTCTCAGCATGGGACACAGATGACATTGACCAGTGCGCACCGTTCACTCCTTTTCTGATTTATACTGAAAACTCGTTCAAGTGTAGGAGCAATTGCACAACAGAGTCTCAAAACTCAATCTTCCGCAGTGGAAAATCGACCACTTCAACCGTGAGGACTACCAGGCCGGGAAGCCTTTCCTCGAAGAGTCCTCGTTCGCAACCCTGTTTCCCAAGTATCGAGAAAAATATCTGCGAGAGGTATGGAGCGCGGTAACCCAGGCGTTGGATGCCCACGTACGTCTCATTGTCGTTCTATGACTTCTACGCTCATCGGAGTCTGCAGTATCTCAGCTGCTCGCTTGACTTGGTCAGCGGTTCAATGTCCGTCCGTACCACCCGTAAAACATTCGATCCGTACATCATCCTTAAAGGGCGCGACCTTCTCAAGCTTCTGGCTCGTGGAGTTCCGGTGACGCAAGCCGTCAAAATTCTAGATGATACTGTCGCGTGCGATATCATAAAAATTGGTACCCTCGTGCGGAATAAGGAGAGATTCGTGAAGAGGAGGCAGCGGATAATTGGTCCGGATGGAAGTACTCTCAAGGTATCAATTTTCAGCTCATTTCGTCTAGTCGCTAACAAAACCTATCTAGGCAATCGAGCTCTTGACTCAGTGCTACGTACTCGTTCAGGGAAATACTGTCAGCGTGATGGGGCCGTATAAATCCCTTAAAGAAGTCCGGCGAATAGTCTTGGATTGCATGAAAAACATACATCCAATATATCGCATCAAGGTACGCTCAACGTGAGGAATTTAGAATTTTAATCAATTAACTTCCATCGAAGGAGCTCATGATACGCCGCGAACTGGCCAAAGATCCGAAGCTGGCAACGGAGTCGTGGGACCGCTTCCTCCCCAAGTTCCGTAAACGCCACTTGAAAACGTCAGAAAAGACTGCCAACAAAAATGAGAAAATGGAAGCCAGAAACGAAGCTCGTGCTGCTGCGGGGCTACTCGCCATTGGACCCTCGAAACCGGCAAAGAAGGTATATACGCCGTTCCCTCCGGCACAACTCCCTCGCAAAGTAGAAGTCTCTTTTTGGGGGTTATTCGCAGTGGCTGACTATATGCAGATCGACTTGCAACTCGAATCCGGGGAGTACTTCCTCAAAGCACGAGAAAAGGAGGCCAGAGAGACGGAGCGTCGCAAGCAGAAGCAAGCGGAGACAACTGCCAAGCGGCAAGCAGAACGCGCGGAAGCCTTTGTCGCTCCTGCAGAAGAGGCTGCGCCCACAGTAGAGCAAAAGCGGAAGCGGAAGCACAGTGCTGTAGGGAATGGGGTCACAGAGAGCGTGGCTTCTCGAGCAATACTGAAAAAGAAAAAGAGCAAGAATTCAGGAGATGTGGACAACGGCGATGCCTCATAGTACTGGGTCTGGTTGTGCACACTGTATCTATCCTCTGCTTAGGTGAAATGCGTGTTTTACAGCAGCACACGCTCCGATTATCCAATCAGTCAAATCCCTGAATATTACAAGCCTGCTATCTGGAATATGGGTGGAAATTGTGTTGTCCACGAGAGTTAGTTCGTGCGGGACCCACGCCGCCCGTGTTCATGACCATTCGCCCCAGATTCGGGTTCATCATTCCCCCTCGCATGGCCGCCATTCCCATTGCCCCCATGCCCGGCATACCCGTCCCAGTTCCCACAGCGCCGATCGGCCCCATGCCCACGCGCATCCCACCCATACCCATGTTGTTCATTCCGGTCATGCCGGGCATCCCCCAACACCCATCCCGCCCCCCATCATGTTCATGTTCATCCCACCCATGCCCACTGCCATCGGGTTGAAGCCGTTCATCCCCATCCCCATACCCATCATTGCCATCGGGTTCATGCCCATGCCCATCATCGGCATCCCCCCCGCACCCACGCCAATTCCCGGCGTCATCCCGCCCGCGCCCATGACGCCGACGCCGCCCATCACAGGGACCTGCCCCATCTGTCGCTGCAGCATCATCGACATCTGCTGTTGCTGTGGATTGACAAAAGGCAGGCTCTGTGGCGGCGTCCGCGAGTCCCGGTCGTTGAACATGACGCTGGTGGTGTCACGCCCCCCACTCGACATCCGTCCTTGATCGCGCTGACTCCGTGGCTGCGCCATTTTGACCTCAATCTATGCGAAACGCGTAAGCAAAGAACGTAGGAGGACGAGGAGAAGAGGGACGGTAACATATACAAACCTCCTTATCGTCGATTGTCAGCCCCAGTTTCCCCACCAGCTGATCAGCGTTAGTAGCGTCCTCGAACGTGACAAAGCCGAAGCCTTTCGATCGTGAAGACTCGCGATCGCACATAACCGTCGCATCAACAACCTTTCCATCTGAGAATCTTAGCGTTAAGGGTGCCGATCGCTCTAAACCAAAGTGGGTACTTGCAAGCGCTAAAGAACTCTTTCATAGATTCTGACGTTGTCGCAGGCGATAGCCCTCCAACGAAGTATCGCGTATTTCGTAAGTGTTCTTCTCGAGGAATAGCGCGCTTAGGGTCAATCTAGTCGTGGTGAGGCACGCATACTCAGTTGCTGGAACCACAAGTCCGCTCACAGCTTTGCCATCCAGGATATGTTCTCGTCCCAGAACGACTGCTACTGATGCTGGGTCTTCGAAAGTCATGAAGGCAAAGCCTCGCGAGGTCCCCGACGGGTCGCGCATGATGGTGCACGCATCGACCTTGCTTTATGTTAAAAAAGCCAAAGAAGAGAAGGAGACACTACCTTGCCAAATTCAGAGAAGTAATTCCTTAGACCTTCTGTTCGAGGAGAGGGGAAACGACGGTTGTGATTAGCTACATAAAACGGGTTGGATGTAAGAGCACGAGTACCATCTGTTGTGTCCCAGTTGAGCCCGCCAATGAACATTTTGCTATGTGTGGACCGTAGGTGAAGCGTAGTGTGGACCAAAGTGATGTGCAGACAGCAGAGCGAAGGCAAGCAAGATGTAACAAAAGTGTAGGCGAGACCAAATCAGAAAGGGTGATACGAATATTAGTATCGGTCGAAAAGGCGCGAGACAAGAAGGACCGCGTGTAACGAGATATTGTAACGGGCATAATATCCGGTGTACGTGGTAGGGATAGCTAGCAGTAGCGCATCCTTTCATGGCAGGTGAGGGGGAAAAGGCTTACCCAGCATCGTGCATTTCAGAGGGCTTTTTCCCAAATACGGTGTCTTCCGAAGAGGAGATCTTGTACGTCGAGGTACTGGTAGCAAGTGTAGGGATAGCCGAGGTCTGCTGTGCCTGTGCTGGAGGTCGTATTTCAGACCGCTGCTGTCGTTCCTGGCTCGGCGTCTGCTGATACGTCGAGAATTGCTGGGCGATTTGAGCCGAGTACGACAGATTGGAGGCCCCATTTTGTTGAGAAGAAGATGAAGGAGAAACAGAAGAGCCAGGTTTTTGGGGGAGCTGATGCGTCTCGTGCTTCATGACGGTGGCTTTGGTCGACATCGGCACCGTTGTCGGGGGCGGTGTGGGAGGTACCGGACCCTCTACGTCGTCATCGCCATAGATATCTGGCCAGATATATCATCGAAGCGAATGACAACCAGGGCAATCTCACCTCCGTACAGGTCGTCGAGAGTCGCCTTGGACATGGTATGAGCGATGAGACCAGGGCACTGCCACGACGGATCTTCCCGCGTGTACGCGTGACGATCACGTGTCCTTCCGCTGCGCGATCTCCACTGCCAGAGTCCAAAAAGCATTCTGAACTGGTCCGGGTGTATCATAATCAAGTCTCAGCCATCGGACCGAAGTAAGTGTATTTTGAAGCCAGACGGCAGAAAAACACGGCAGCGGCCCGAACTCAGTTGCAGCGCCCAAGTAATGCGATCATTCGGCTCTGCTAAAAGAGTCTACTAGCCAGTGGCGAGTGTATTCGGCCAAAACATTGAAGGCATCTCATCGCTACGAAGAACAAAAGGGAGAAAGAAGGCATCAGATGAATGTCTTATCATGTCTCTCCAAAGTTGTGACCACGATTAAACCGCATGTGTATAGTAGGGCGGACGGCTCCACTCTTGCCCAGGATAGCTGACGTCTCACTGTCATGATTGGACAGAAAGTGCACGGATCACACGTACGGCTGAAGAGCAGCTGGGAATCATGTTCCGCATATAAGTAAGTCTCACCTTTCAAAGGTTCTCGAGGATCCGTTCGGTACAGTACCGGTGCTGGGACGCGACAATAGAACTCAACTGTAAATCCATCGCACAAAGCTGTTTGCCGATTCTTCATGTTCAGGTCGGTAGAGGGCTCTAATATTCCATGGGATGCCGTATTGACTGAATCGCACGGTCCGTTGAATCCCCGCCCCGGAAGGACGTTTGGTCAGTAGGTTGCTGGCCAGAAGACGGAGCGCATTAGCCCCTCGTTCCCGCGGCACGCATTGAGTGATATTGAGCTGTACGAGAACGTTACGCCTTTCTTTCTAGAAGAGAGAAGAGTAGTCTATAGAGCGGGTGAGCAAATTGCATGCCATTGGATTACGATCGTCCAGCATGTGTTGTCGAATCTAAAAATTAGTTGGCATACTTAGGGGCTTAGCATCCTATCTGTCTCTGAAATACCTAGCTCCAAATTTTCAACGTTAGTGGACATACTTGTCAGAGGCCATTGGTTACAGACATCCTGAAAAACAGATATAGTGCAGATATCTTACGCGTTGATCACTGTGTGAAGGCTTCGTTCCATTATTGCTGGAGCAGGCTCACGGTGTCTGCGGCAGATTAGGTGTACCTGAGCGATATTAAGACCCACAGAAGAATCGATCTGAGCCAAGGGTTATGGGCGCCAAAAAGATGAATATCATCCTGCTGTGTGTCACTTCGCGGCGCCCGGGCGGTAGTTGCGCACATGGAGCTACCTGGTACGCGGAGTAAGTATAAGCAGTGTCTAACCGGACTTCTCACGAATGCCTAGGAGAATTGTTTGGAATGAGGAATTATCATCAAAGTAATCGAGCCGAAAGACGATAGGTTTCTTTTCACTAGTATGTTTGAACGGGTGGTATTGGCCTCTTATATTGGCTAATCGGAGCAGAGCGGGGTTCTGTTCGCTATGAGAATTCAGCGAAAATCCTTCGACGTCACTTGGATAGGCGACATTGGCAGCAACTTCTTATCATGCTGAGCGAAAAGCGTCGACAGAAAGACCGACATTGCCAGAAAACCGTGAGGTGGCTAAGGGTGGCCATGCGCTAGCGCCGCATCGTACCTGGTTCACCGCCGGACAACAAGCTGGGATGTTGTATGCTGACCGGGAATGCTTGGAAAATCTACAAATTAGAAAAATACCCACCAGACATGTAGATGCCTATGTAATCAAAGCACTGATCGCGTTGTTCCTTCCAAAGTCTCACCAGAATCTAAAATGAACAGTTCTCATGCCACCCAGTGGCGCAGAATGCGATACCATGAGGACTGAGGGGAATTGCCGGTCAGGTCTAATGCCGCTAAGGTAACACGTGTTGAAGGACCAGACGAGAGTAGGCTTTAGTGACGGCCAAGGAGTGCACATCTCCCAGTTTTTAAACCGTTTCGGAACCGTTCAGTAGCCAAGTTGGGTCGTGGGGATGGGGAAGCTGAGGAACCATTCAGGCAGGCTGAAAGAAAGTCAGAGAACCAGTTGGTCCCCGGAGGCAATTCATTAAACAAGAGCTTCTATAAGTTATCTTACGGCCAGGTTCTTTGAAGAATCTTCTAGTTGGTTGAAGCTCTCCAGCGCCAGATATTCTCTTCATTTTTCTGTGCATTTTGGGGGCACATAAGATTGCCGCGAGCACAGGATGAGGATCCAGAATAGCAGCAATCTGAAGATGATGGGATGTGTGTGAACCAATCACCGAGTAACGAAAAAGGAAGTACGGCGACGGGCAGCGGAGGTTAAATCCAACCTGGTTATGCCTTTTCTGACTCTTTACGGCCTTACGGCATCTGGGATTTCCTCAACGCGTCGTCTTCGTTGACGGTCGCTCTTACTTCCTTACCTTTCCGTCATGGCCTCTGCGCACCGGCTGCGTACCAAGACCTCAGACATCACCGATTTCTTCAGTAGGACTTCTTCTAGTTCTAAACCACGCCCTTCCGAGGCAGACGAGACGGGCCTATCCTCCGATACATTCCTTTCCGAGCCCGAATCGCTTGTAAGAAGGCGGAGTACCAAGATCCCGTTTCTGGGTCGCCAGCGGAAAAAATCGACACAGTCAGACGCGTCCAATATCTCTGCGGGACCCTCCAATGCTCTATCGGACTCGGAGATACTGGCCTCGAACAAGGACATGAAACCGAAACCGAGGTCAAGGTGCGATGCAATGCTTACTCTTCCATTCGATTCCAACGCACGTTGCAGCCCAGAGGTCCCTACTATGCCGTCGCTCGATAACCCTCCCGAGCGACCATTGCCAGCATTACCGCAAAAACATTCTCCTGCCCAATCTCTGGGGTCCCGACTCGCCGCCCATCTCGCTCCTTCACGAACCAAGTTTATCAATCTCTCTCCGCGAAAACCACCGCGCCCTCCGACTAATGAACAAACTTCCCCCGCAATTTCCCCAGTCGCACGGCTTCCGCGGATTCGAATTCATCGAAAAATCGGTCAACTACGCCGCGGCCTAACCAACCCACCATAACGGTCTCCCTCCCCCCGGATAATCTCGAGGGCTATGAGGGCATGTTCACTTTACCTAAATCTGGCCTATCTGACGCAGAGGACTCGCCACCAACGCCTACTCCTCTCGATTTTCCTAAGCAACCCTCCAGTTCCGATACGCCGTCTCGGAGCCGCGAAGGGAATATCACCGTCAAACGCCGCGGCTCACGAGCTACGGCAGAGGAAAGGTCACCTAGTCGAAGCTCTCGTATCTCTCGGAAACACGTCGGAAGTGCGTTTAAGCACTCAGAGGTTGATTCCACCGATGCAGAAGATTCCGAGGCGGTCATGTCGGACTCTCCCCAGCCGTCAGCACCCATGAGCGGGCCCACTGGCACTGCGCAGAAGCGGCGCACACTGGCCACCATGCCGTATAATTTCTTGGAGGAAGCGACGCCACCACGGTCGATTATGAAACCAGCTTCGGATCGGCTTCCGAGACCCCAGTGTTCCCACCGCCTCCCCGCCTACCCACCCTCCGTCGTCAGCTCTTCCTGGGATTCCATCAGCCGACTCCCGAAAACCGAATGGTAATGCGTTTCAGTCGTCGGGACTGTCGTCTCGCCGTCCACGGGCCCAGACCTTGTCGGCTATTGCGCCTTCCATCACCGTCTCCCCGCACCGTCCCCCTTGTCTGCTTCATCAAGGCGGGTCACCAAATCAACGGGCGAAAGCACCTCTCCTGCTGCCGCCTTGGCTAAAAAAGTTTCCGAGGAATCAGCTGGCAAGGAAAACTTGGACATGTCAACGGACCAACTGCGCCAGGCGCTTGCACTTCGCAACCAACAATTTGATGAGCTTGCCAGCTATCTCCTTAAAATCACCGAAGGTACAATCAAACGCGGGAACAAGCGTGCTTAGAGTTTCTGATATGTTCCACAGCTCACGTGGCCGAGAAAAATGCGTTGCTCAAGAAAATAGCTAATCTCGAGCAGGAGGCGACACGCAGAGAGAACGAGATCAAAGGTCTGACCTGGCTTGTTACGAACAACACCCGGCCGGGGTCATCGGGTACGACATCTAAGTCAGAGTCAGAACCGGCCAAGTCGAAACAACACGTTCTTCGCTCCAGTCCAGCTGAGGATTCTGGTGCTGAGTCGCTACAGACGACCTCAGGTGCGGAGGAATCTATATGGGCCTCTGGTGGTGAGTCCTCCGGGGGCGAGTCCTCTTTGAGGATAAAACGGAATCATCCTTTGCTGTCGAGCTTATATCGGGCATCAACTCAAACACGACCGGAAGCCGCTGCCTCCATCATTCTACCGAGTACCAGCACCAACCGGTCCTCCGTATCATCATTTGGTACCTCGCCGTCGTCCTCGACCTCATCTCTCTCTCTCAATCCCACGGTGACACCGGCTACAACGGTCGTTTCTCTCAGCGCTATCCCGGAGTCAGTCACAGCAGCGACATCGACGACTCCGGAGGCGAGAACACAAGATCCGGTTGTTGCTGCAGCCATTCTCGCGGCTGAAAATCAACGGGAGAAACAAGAACGACGAGCAAAACGTGCCTCCAACCGGATGTCGGCTTCTTCTTTGCCAACACCTTCTCCCTCTGCATCGTATTCGGCCAACTTGAAACGCGGGCGGCCTCCGTCAATTGCCCAGGTGCTTTCGCAGTCGCCAAAAATGGAACACGGACGGGACAAACCGCGGTTTTACGGGACCAGTGGTTCGACTTCGAGTTGAAGTTGGTTATCATTCCAATGACACAAAATTTATGTGACCCTGACTTTTGCCGTGGTTTCAGGTTTTTGCCCCGCTCCCCGCTCCCTGTTCCCCGTGTCCCACCCACCATCTTACCACCTTCGTTTAATACCTCAAATCGGCATATTTTTGTTCAAAATATGCACGGCTTTTCACCTATTTTTATTATTGGTCTTCGTACTGGCAGATCGCTCCATGTATTGCATCGCATTTCCGTACTCAACTCCCTCATCTGCATCATCTCCCATCGCCTCATCCTCACCGTGTTTTTCTCTCTGGAAACGCCTTGGACATGGGCTCGCATTTCACGTTGTGTATCTTCTGCATTGTATTCCTACGCACATACTTCATCTATTAATTGATCGACATCTCACTATTGAGTGGAATGTGGGGTCGATCGTGAATCATGCGGACGCAATTTTTTTTTCTTTGGAGCGTTTGACTTGACGGACGCAAATTTTTCCACAACAAGATATGCCGATCGAGCATATGTCGCAGATGTCGCAGGGCCGGCAGTCCTTAAGCTTGGTCGAAAGACCGTCGCCCAGTTTTATGACATTTTTTTCATACTTCGTTTGCGAAGAACGGACTTCGACGCGCCGAACTCTATGCATGACTTAATGTAGTGTGTCTAATTATTCTGGGGAATTTTGCCGACCACCCATTCGACCAACTTCATCATGACTTCACCTTTCGCTTTGCCTATTTCCAACACCTCCTCGTGCGAGACCACGTCCGCGACTGGCAACTCCACTCGTTTCCCCGCCAGCTAAGAAGGGTTGTGAGGAAGATGGAAGGATATATCAAGAAAAAACGTATACCTCGGCAAGGACTTCCTCTCGTATGCTCCGATATCCCTCAGGGATGACGACGGCGTTGGTGACGAGGCTCAACGCCAAGACATTTAACCCCTCCTGGCGCGCGGCAAGAACTTCTGGCACGGTGCTCATTCCGACGACATCGGCGCCCGCGAGACGCAGGAATCGGCCCTCTGCGGGTGTTTCGTATGTGGGCCGCTGACCCAGGCGTATGTTCCTTCCGCTAGCGCCGACTCTTCCAGGAAGAGGTGGTGTGCGGCAAAGAACACAAGTCTGCGAAGAGAGGGAGAATACGCGTCTGAGAGCGGGATAAAGCGTCGGTGCGCAGGCGATGTCAGCGGTCCAATCAGAGGATTGAGGCCTGTCAGATTGGGGAGAGCGAGGTGGTCGTGAATAACGAGGACTAAACGAGTTTGAGGCGACGAGGAGATTTTTTCTGAGTTTTTGCGAGACGCACTGGTGCCCACAGATAACCCAGGATTGAGGCCACCGGCAGCATTGGTTACTGGACACGGATTCAACAGGAGCCTTTGAAGAGATAGAGAACCCACGGATGATATCTGTAATTCCCAACCTCGCCATGACCCGGATAGGATACACGACAGTGGACATGGGGTGCCCTTCATAATGATGGAACTACAGAGTCAGTCGTACGGCAGTCCATTACTCCGTGGCGGTTCGACCTACACGACCGAGCATAGCGACCACTGGGACGCCTTCACCTGGACCCATGAAGCCGAACGCAAGAGAACTCTTGTGGCCGGGGACTAGAGCGAAAAAAAAAATCACCTCGAGCTCCGACATTGCAGATATTGCCCACCGGTGCTCTCCGAAAATCCAGGGATCTTGTTATATGGGACAAGAACGACATTGCGGATAGAGTCGACGATGCCGTTCAGGCCCGAGCCACACACGATACCTACCCTAGGCTTGCGCAAGTTATCCGGGAGCTCGGACTTGATGGCGTCGACGGCAGCATCGAACGCAGGCTGCGGGGACTCGCCGGTCATGGCGTATACGGTATAAGCCCAAGGGGTCTACATATTGGGTTCAACATATCGCCGGGCACCAAACTCGACCACACTGCCGATGACCTTGACGCGGTTTATACGCGTGTCTTGTGCCTGCTGGCCCCGTAAACTATCCACCGTTCCTCCATCGCGCCGTAGGCAAGATATTCGGCTCGAAAATGCCGTCAATTGGGCACATAATATTCTCGCACCTTACCCTGAGCCGTCTAATACCGTCTGCGTCCTCAATGTTCCTCCGGCCACTTCTCTCAAAGACGTCCTTGATCTGGTCTTTTTTGGTCCAATCTATAGCATCGACAAGTTCCGGAACGCCAGTTCATGCAGTGTATCCATCACATTCTTCGACATCACCACTGCAGACGCGTTTTTCCGAGAGATAACCAGCTACGAGGTCTTCTTACGCGGCGAAAAGCTCAGATTTACGTGGGGGCGTACGGAGACGATCTCCGACACCAATGAAACGCGTGCTATATTCATCTTAGATGTTCAACCTCTGGCTCGTTCCTCAAAATGCGAGAACGTCTAAGCAGATACGGACACCTCGACCGCATCTCCTTTACGGATAAGAGAAGCTCTGCGTATGTTGACTTTGCACATGTCTCCAGCGCCATTCGGGTGTGTCCTACTTCGTTTTCGATGGGCGCGGCCTTGACCTTGGCAGGCGGTCAGTGAGCTGAAAGCTGAGGGCATGGAGGTTCGCCAGACGGACGACCGCTGCTGGATTGCAGGGAATATATACCGCGCCGCTCTGAGAAGCCGCACGCGTCGAGTCCGCCTTGGCAGTATTCCGCCAAATATCACTCACGATTCCCTGTACACCTTCATCCGTGGCGGAGCACTGGAGAAAATCGAATTTGTTCCAGGAGACAACACAGCGGTTGCGTCTTCCATTCTTAACACCAATGCGGCGCTCGACTGACTGAAGCATCAGCTCATCCATTTTCTTGCGCACGAAGGAGCAATGGCCTTCTACCGCTATGTTTTATACCATGGAATCACTCTAGGGTCCAGGCGGCTGAAAGCCGAGATGAACTCGGAGTCTGAGTGCGCGCCCTTGGCCGAACATCTTGCGCAAAGCGTGGCGCATGGCGCGACGCGCCGTCTGCACGTCCAGCGCGTACCAGATCGCCTCGCCGACAAGCTCCTTGCGGAGCTCCGGCGTTTCCCCTCCGTCAGTTTGGGAATAGAGTATGTTTCTCTGCTTCTTCCTCCTTTCACGCACTCATGTATCCTCCCCGCCCTAGTCGAGGGAGTGTGAGGGCGACGTTCACTGACATCCAGCATGCTGTCGATGCCTCACGGCTCGTTGCCAGCAACCCTGAATACGCGGAGCTCCAGGTCGAATTCGACCAGGACCCATGTGCCGCTAGCCCATTCTCCGACAGTTTCAAAAAGATCGCGTTCTCTGCAAGCGCATATAGATTCCTTCGTGAAGCGGCGAGCAGGGGCAGGATAGCTGTCTAAACTTTAGGTACTGGGAGGCCAATCTTATACGGGCAGAGGACGTCTCCGTTTGGAAAATTCTCATTCGCACTAAACTACTGACTGTCTCTTACATTGTACGTAGACCCGCGCGGTGAAGGGAGTTGGGAGAGTTTAAATACTTACAAGACGCACGCGCGGGCGTATAAAAAACATACTAGTAGGATAACTCAATATCGCCCTGCGTGAAAATTAACGACTAGTGTCTACAGACGAGGAGAAGGAAATGAACGAACCTCCGCAACCAGGTCCATATCGTGGTAGCTGACGCGCTTCCCAGCCGCCGCCCGGGGATCCTCCTTCGCATCCGGTGGGGGCGGGGGAGGGGGCCCGCCTGTAGAACCTCGGGTGTTCCGACGCTGCGGATTACCGCTCACCAGAGCGGAATCCATCGACGGCGGCTTCGGCGGAAGCCCCGCGCCTGCAGGAGGCCCCTCAGCGAACCCGCCAAGACGCTCACTCAGCCGTCGCCCATTTGAAGGGTCGTCCCGCCGCGGCGGGTGCCCGCTGTGACCTCCTCCGTAGTAATCCCACTGACCGTTGTGCTGCTGCGATGGGTACGAATGAGAGCCGCCGGAGTATCCACGTTGGTAGTCGCCGCCGTAATGCGAGGGAGGGCCTTGGAGGCCGTACGCTTGTGGTGGTGGCGCTTGCCCGTTGCCAAGAGAGGCAGGCGGGTGGGCGAACGGTTGGATGCGGTGCGGGTCAAGCGCAAAATTATTGAAGTAGGGTATCTGGACAAATGTTAGTGTAAAGATGTAGATACGGCGATAGAACCTACCTCTTCAAGACTCTTCACAAGCTCTGGATGCTTATTGGCAATGTGCTTTTCGACGAAGGCCGTGGCCTTGAACAACTTTTGACACGTCTTACACCGGAACTTGCCCTCGTCTTCTTGTTTCAGATAAGGCTCCACGGCCTTAGTTAGTTCACTATCGATGGGGATTAGTGGCGCGAAAGTGTGAATCTAAGTTATACTTGCTCGTCGTAATTTTTCCCGCCATAATCACGCGGGTCAACGCCCTCGCGATTAATCAAAACCGCAATCTTAGAATCCAACCACTCGACCCATCGTTCGTCTTTGATAATTGAGCGAGGTACGAAAATACTAAAGAAGACCCACCAGTGCGCCTCCAATCCCTGTCAGCTGTGCCGCGGTCCCTACCCGCTCCCTTAGTCTCTTTATCCTTATCCTCTACTGCGACGTCTTCGGCATCGTCCGTCTTCTTTTCTTGCTGCCCCTCCTTGGCTTCGCTTGCCTTCATCTCTTCGATCTGCATCTTCGACAGCGGTTTCCGTTCGTGCTGTATACACTTGCGCTGCAATTCCTCCAAGTGATCCGTCACAATGGCGCAGTAGTAACATGTGTGGTACGCTGCGCGTAGGTAGGCGAGGTACAAGTCAAGCGAGACCGTCAACTATGCCATCGTGTCAGTTTGGTCAGTAACGCACACAACAGTAAAACATGATGCGAACCTTCCTAGCCTCGCACGCTTTTTCATCATCCGCGTCGACCAGGTTCTGCTCGCGTAGATCTGCCATAACCTTTTCAATCCGCCGCTCAACTGCATCGCTGCCGCGCTCGCGAGGCTCGGCTTCTTCTTCCTCTGCCGAGCGGTCCATAGACACGTCGGTATCCGCAGCATCACGAGACAATGCCGCGATTTTCAACTTGCGTAGCTCGGCTGCTTCATCCTCAAGCTTCGCAGCCAGCGCCTTCGCGTTGGCCAAGTCCATCTCCATGCGACTAGGCCTGCTCGCAACCTCGGGCGCATACCGGATCCGATTGGTGAAAGGTTTGACGTTGTGCGTGACGTGAAGCTTGAAGCCCTCGATCTGGGAAAAAAATATTGTTTGAACATGCATACGATTCACAATGATCATCGCGTTACCTTCTTCTCAGCTAATTCGGAAAGAACAGAGCCCATGTCTGCATCATCGCGGAAGCGCAGCCAACCAGCGCGGTAGTAGTTCCGCTTCTGCAGCGGGTCACCCAATGCGATATATACGAAACCGGGGATTTTAGAGCATGCCTAACAAAGTCGATCAGTAACACGTTGGCCTGTTGGATGCAGACACTTGCATCCTCAAGTTTCACGCGACCGATATCGGGGGGTATGGTCCTTATCATGACTTGATTACCCTCAGGCATTACAGACACTTCATCCCCACGATCGTTGCGTTTACTACTGTTCGCACCCTTGCCATTGGTGTCGCCGCGGTTGGCGTCCACGTCTGCGGTATCATCATCAGCATTCATGTTGAACTGCATGTCGTCGTCGTCCGCAGCGGCCTTGGGTTCTTCGGAAATAGGCGCGGCGTTGCCGTTCGAGTTGGCCGCCGCACTGTCCGACTCCCTACTGGTCGCATTCTCCTTTGTCGGCGACTCAGCTTCCGGCTCATTCAAATCTGGATCGAATTTCCCCGCGTCGAGATCAAGCAAGAATGTGTGAACTCGATCTTTCCATCCCTCTTTCCTAACTCTCTTACGCAGAGCGTCAAGCTCGGGCGCTGGGTCGTATTTTTCACTGAACCAGGGAGATTTTCGGTGATGATCAAACATCGTCTGCAGCTAGAATATCACGGTATTATTAGAATGGCATTCGTCCAGCGAGGCACAGGTGACTAGCCTGTGTTGCGGCAAAAACTTTTTTGTATTTCTCCCACTTGCTTTTGATACCGTTGCGCGGCTTGGAGCCGTTACCCGCCTCCTGCTCAGCGGCTTTGTCAAGAGCGTCCTCTTCGACGGCTGACTGGTTGTAGAAGTGGCGGAACCATTCGGCATACTGCTTCAGCGAAGCGGGGTAGTCAAAGGTATGGGGATCTGGAGGTGCGCGCCGTATAGATGAGAACGAAGACGAATGTCCGCGGCGGGGTGGTGAGGAATATCCGCCGTATGGTCGGTGGCCATCTGTGCGTCGAGTCAGACAACGAAAGGTCCTCTCAAATCAAAATTCAAACCGTAGTCATCATAGCGCGGACGGGGGTCGTACCGATCGCGGTCGTACGGTGAGCCTGAGCGCTGGCGCTTGCGATTCACTTTTTTTCAAAAGGGATGAATTAGCGCTCAAGGGAAGATATTAGGATGAACGTACTATCGGGTGGAGGACTGCGACTACGGCCCCTGCGATACTCATATGCCGCCCGGTCCCTCTCGTAAGTTGCCCAGGCCCGTTCACGGTCGTATGCTTCCCAATCCGCGCGGTATTGGTCAGTCGGGAACGGCGGCTCTGCTCGAGGAGGATATGAGCCACGACCTGGAGACCTAGAGCGCGAGCGCCGTGCCGGCGGAGGATAAGAAGTGCTCCAGGACATTTCTAGTGTAGGCTGAGAGAGAAAGAGAAGAGCAAAGCAAGAATACGGCTGATCAGAGCCTGCCGCTTTCGGAGGTCGAGCATAGTGAAGCACAGACCTCTTAGGATCACGAGCACACCGGGCGCGCGTTGGCTGCAGTGAGCTCAACGTTGTGGTCGCTGGTTGTGGTTCGCGATGAAGACCGTCAGTTGGCCACTCGGCTTACATAACGCGATTCAAACTCCGACTCAAATTCGGGCTCCGACCAGGTGGTCCGTGCCCTTTCCGAGCTACTGCCATGGACAACGTTGGTAGCAGCTCTGGCCTGAAACTCGCCGAGGAAGATGAACCTCAGAATGGGACGGAACTCTCCCTGGTCGACGGTCTGACCGATGGAATGGATCCTGAAGGCTTTTCTGGTCCTGCAGAAAAGATCGTCAAGCCATTAACCCGCGAAGCCCTTGCTGCTTTCCAGGCTGCTCAGAACCGTGCTGGTGTCATTTACATATCACGAATACCCCCGGGCATGCGCCCGCCCAAGGTCCGCCACCTCATGAGTGCATATGGCGAAGTTGGCAGAGTCTACTTGCAGCAAGAAGGTTTGCATCGCATTTCATTCGCCAGAAATTGTTGTCCTCAAATGTTACAGACGCAAAGCGCGCCTATCTGCGCCGCAAATATACCGCGACCAAGAAAGCTCACTTTACAGAAGGTTGGGTCGAGTTCAAAGACAAGAAAATAGCGAGAAGTGTTGCGGAGATGCTTAACGCCCAGCCTATCGGCGGCAAAAAGGGAACGCGGTGGAGAGACGACGTGTGGACGATGAAATACCTCCCCAAGTTCAAGTGGAGCATGCTCACGGAGCAAGTCGGTAAGTGATCAAGAGGCACCGGAGACAGTGCACCTCACTAACATCGCACAGCGCACGAAGCAGCGATACATACAGCTAAACTGCGCGTGGAGCTAGCGCAGTCGAGGAAGGAACAACGCGACTATTTGAAGAACGTGGAACTTGCACGCGTGCTGGACAAGCGCGCAGAGAAGAAGAAAGAAAAGGGCGAGGTCATGGAACTCAAGGAACGGCCCAAACGAAAACGGCCGACAGATGATGACGGCGGCACTGAGAAACGAACCAAGAGGCTGGGGGACGACTTGCGGGAAGAAGAAATGAACGCCGTCTTGACCAGTATCTTCTAGATCAGTGGGCACGCGATCTGGCACCTTGCCCTTGCCCGGGGAGCGCATGTGGTGGAACGTTGAAGCCACCCTGGACGCGTTCGATGGAAGACATGCGCAGCGTCCATCGCGCTGGTCCATGAATGGGCGTGATTGCTTCATTTCCGTCAAAACACCGAGCATTATCGCAGTGCTAGCTCACACAAGCCGCCTGTTCTCACCCGTGCATGGCTTGCGGTTCATCCGGTGCCAAGAGCTTGATCCTCAATTTCGTCGCGAGATGAAGTGGTGTTTTCGTAGAGAGCAATGCAATGCCTGGATGTCTTGAGACCGCGTTGGATGTATAATACATAGTTGTAAGACAGTCCTGTGATTTACGGCTGTTTTTGCATCTGTCCCACCGGCGCGCTACTCGGGCTACGTTCTGCAGGCCCTAGCGTCGAGTGGATCAGCATGGCAGACGTGCTAGAGTCTGCTCAGCCGGTGCCCCCAGAGCTGGCCAACGGAGACACCCCGACGGGTTTCACCTTTGTGCGCAAGACAGATTCCGTCGTTGGAAAGTCCTCGGCCCCTCTGACGCCCCCAGAACACGCAGACGAATCCGATAATGTCTCTTCCAACCAGGACGACCAAGACGACAGAAACGATACCCCTACCAACCATCCACCGAAGCTGCACCCTCGCTTCAGCCGCGCCTTCTCTGTTCCTCAGCTTGGTCGTTTGCGAAATCCGCACCGGACGCGGCCAGGTTCCAACGGCCAGTCTGAGCCAGGGACTCCAAGCTCGCCCCAGTTCTACGAACTGTCCCTCGAGCTTGCCGACATGGTGCAAATGGCCATCCAGACGCTGTTGCAAATCTCTTCGCCTCAGGTCCTAGACGCGACGAGAGAACAGCTCTCTGCATACGCGCTTTCCGTCCCCACCCCTTCCATGTCCGCCATGTTTACCGCGATGCGGAATCTCAACTACTTTTCCGCGAATATGGCCTCTTTTTGCGCCGAACCGCCCGAAGATACGCTGGGTCAAGGGCTCATCTCTCATACAGACTTCGACCTCGGCGATCTGCTGCAAAGTGTCGGCGATGTCATGAGCGGGGCAGCTGCGGAGGCAGGGGTTGACCTGGTGCTCTATCACGGGGACCTCAGCTTGAAGTATGCGTGGGTCCGCGGCTCAGAAAGTGGTTTGACTGTTGCATTGTCCCATGTGAGCGCTGCACCATCCATCGTTTCCATTCTCATCTACAACAGGTTCTACGTCAAATCATTTCCGTCGCTCAAGCGGGGGATTCGATCGAAGTTGGCCTCTTCATCGGCTTCGCTCCAGCGCCTGGCCAGGAGATAACGATATCGGACAATCTTGCTACCGTCGATGCACTCACGGAGTCGCCAACTGCAGAAGAAGGTCCGATACGCTGTACCATCCACATTGCGCACAAATTTGCGGCCTCCAATCCCGACGGAATCAGGGCAGAGCCTCACTTCTCGAGTCTCATTCTGCGTCGTCTGCTTGGCCACATCGGAGGATTATTGACGCCTGATCTACCGTCTTCGACGGGAGGACGCACCTGTGAGCTGTCTCTGACTTTGGACCGCGCCCAACCAGGAGGGACGAGTCCTGTCGCGACGCCATCAGGTGAACCGACTCTAGAGGAGTTGGCCGCCTTCGCAGAGACATTGAAAGGCGCCAAGGTTGCTTTATACGCGTCTTCCAAAGGGTCGTTTGCGCAGCACGTAACGAGATACCTTGCGGACTGGGGCATGGACGTCAGCCATATGTCCGCAGATGGGGATGCGGAGGACGAAGCCCCGCCAGGATCCCCTGATTCTGCCTTACCCACTATTAACGAGGCGTCTGGCGAACAGGATGTCTCCCCCAAGGTGGCATATATATCACCAGGACCATCATTCGTATTCATCGACGATGATGTCGCCATTCTCAAGGAAAGGCTGATCGCGCTGCGCATAGAGCAACCATACCATCTAACTCTCAACCCCAAACGCCCATCCCTACAACACAACTCCCGCCGCTCCACTACCCAGGTTCCCCAGTTGCCGCGCGTGTCTTCCCCGATGCCCACCCCTCCGGTCGTTATCGTCCATTTTACGAGTCTTGCTAATTTCAAAGTCGTGAAAGACGTGCTCCAATCCATACTCTCATCATATCTAAGCCCGAATGCGCCAGCTTTGCCGGAGGTCATGATAGTTCCTAAACCAGCTGGTCCGCAACGGGTCTTGACTCAGTTGCACATGGCGGTCACCAAACCCACCGTAGACCCTTTCTTCTCTCCCATTGCCACAGCGCCCACGACTCCCGGATCGAGTTATTTGGGCAGCTACTCGAGCAATTCGCCCGCTCGCTCCCCGGCAGGAAGCAATCGGCCCGGTAGTGTCAGGAGCAGTTCTGACCGTTCAAACCGGTCCGGTGCCGAGCGCCCCGGACTCCCGCCGCCGTCGCCTTTGGGCAAGATGACTAGCGCCGAATACTTTTCGGACGACGGCGTTCCATTGGGCTCGACGCTATCATCCGGACTTCTCATTCAGAGCCCGCCAGGAGGGCCCTCCGGAATCTTCTTCAGCCCACGATCAAGAGGACCGAAGAAATCTGCGTTCGCGCCGACGATGGAGCGTGACAAAGGTCAGCTCGTCATACCAGTGTCGAGCAGCAGGCGAGCGTCTATCTCGCGCCTCCCGTCTGACAACCCGACATTCTCTTCATTGCACGAGGGCGCGGGAGCGCCGGGCTCTCCCCTCGTTGGTAATCCGGCGGCTACGGAGTCCGTTAAACTGGAGCCCCAAGTCCCACCGATAGCTGTGAGGACGGAGAGCCTGGAGGCCGCTGTACCGCAGCCCATCTCACCCGTGGCGTCGCCCAGCCCGACTTTCAGACGTACACTACGTCGACGGACTATGACCCCAGATCCTCAAGCGGCACTGGAAAAGACGAAGGCAGCCCCCGAGATCGACATCGTTCCCCCAATCAGCGTTTTGATCGTGGAAGGTATTTTTTGCAGCATACTTCGGCTCACTCGTACTAACCTTGAGTGCGGTAGACAACGTCGTCAACCAATTGCAGTTAGTTGGATTTATGCGGAAGAAGAAGATCAAATTTCAAACCGCGAACAACGGGCTGGAGGCTGTTGAGAAATGGAAAACCGGAAATTTTGATCTCATTTTGGTTCGTAGCTTTTTTTATTCGCGTCGGTTTTGTATCTTATTAACAGGTATGAAGATGGATATCCAAATGCCTGTCATGGACGGGATCGAGGCGACGAAGGAAATCAGACGGCTGGAGAAGTTGAATGCAGCCGAAGGATATCCGCCAGCCAGCCCCGAAGTCCCCGAGCCCAACTCCGAGCTCAGCATCTCACCCTACACAGTAGCGGGCGCGTCTCCGTATCGGTCTTCTGTTATCATCGTCGCACAGACAGCGTCATCTTTAAACAGCGACCGTGTCAAGGCACTGGCTGCCGGCTGCAATGATTTTCTAACGAAGCCTGTCAATCATCATTGGCTAAATAACAAGGTGACGGAATGGGGTTCTATTAAGGCGTTACAGATGTGGGCGGATGTGCCACCGTCGCCTGGGCAGAATGGCGCTGCGCAGCAGGTGGCGCAGCAACTCCACCTCCCGGAGTTCGAAAGGAAGGCTGAGAAAACGAAAATGACGCTCTCGACTTCTGCAACAGCAGGTAGTTCGACTCCGTTTTCCCAGTGTTTGAGCCCCGACAAGCCGTCGCCTGTGACCCCTGACATTTCGGAGCCCAATGTAGTGGCTGTCCAACATACTAACCCACCGACTTCAGCCAAGGGTGAGTCTACATTTTCTGCACTCTCATTCTCTACTCACGCAGTTTCGCGACAGAAGGCAGAGCGGAGGAACCTTCTGATCGCGCGCCGCAGGATCGTTCGTGTATGCGCACTTGCCTCTGTCTGATAGTGTACTAACATTCTTCAGCGAACGAACCTTCGCCCTCAAGTCGGTGACGGTACTGGGCGGCTCCAATAGGATCAGTGGTGGGATGGATCGCGCTCGCGCTCCCCGTTCTACTTCCCTTCTCCTTGAGGGTCGCCGAGTCGTTTCGCCAATATATCGGTTCTATTTGATATTTTTCGGGCACACATCTCTTCATATATACACGTCCTTTGTTGTCTTCTGTTTTTGTGGCACTGGCAGGTGGGATGAAATCGAAAGGGCCGCGAGCGAAGATTGATAGGCTTTACTGCATGGTGCCGTGCCGAGATCAGGCGTTCTCCCTGTGTTTACCGTTCGCGCGCTGCCTCGAGCTCCCTTGTCTGAAGCCATGCCACCAGAGTCAGAGCCGCAGAGTGCTAGACCCAGCAGGTCTATCCACATCGACCAGCTGCTCAATCCAGAGACCGAGACTCGGCCTTCGGCATTCTCACAATACTCACACTATAACCACGCCCAGGCCAGTGGACCGTCGCTGTCGCCGCTGGCCGAGATCTCTGCGATGAGCATGGGGGGCTCGCCGCATCAACTACGCGTCAATCATCACCGTGACTCTCATGATCTCATGCCTATGCCACCCGCAGCCTTGAAAGAGCGGGGAGGTGTGTGCGCCCCCGTTATGTTGGGAGGCGGCTACCCTTCGCGTCCGTGTCTTCTTCGTCTGTGGCCTCATCTCATCCGTATCTGCAGAGCTAGTACACATTCCGAGCTTTGCAGTTGACAGAAACTACTCCTGTACATTTTCGCTCTCCCGCTTGGCCAGCATCTTATGAAAATTCATTAGCATGGCAAATATCTGAACGAGCATCTCCGCGCATTGCTGCTTCCACTTCTGTTGTCCAACACAACTCGCAAAATGTAGAAAGGCAGGACGACCAGGCATGTATATCTTGTGTTTTCACAGTCTTCCATGAATCGAACACGGCTCCGTAAGACGTTATCCAAACGCAAGGCTCCATACGCCGAAGTTTCGGAAGAACAGCCAAAATTGAAGCGAAAGTTGACCTCACGGTCTTCTGGTACGTCTGGACAGGCCCGGATTTATTTTCGTACGATCTGTCTGCGAATCGTTAGGTACAAGCAAGCGCACCGGACAGCCAGTTAAGAGACGCGTGGCTATCGAGTCTAACGGTGAAGGTAAAGAATTTCAGCACCAATAATTCCGAGTATCTTACGGATTTGGAAGCGCCGAATGTGCTGTACAAATTGCAAAGCACGAGCGCTGGATCTTGTATGTTTCCATACCAAGATTCTGACATTCTCGCTCAACTCTTACAAGCAACACACAACGCGACGCCAGTGGACATCCCCGACAAATCCAATGTCACCGTGGAACTCCAGACTTCTCGATGCATGTCAAGCAGATACAAACGCGAGCAGAGCCTTCCACGTTGTGTTGCATGCACCCGGCGTTGGGCGGGGGATACATGTCGATTCCAGTCGCTTCGATCTTTGGCTCGTAACAGCAACGGGGATGTTCTGGGATTTTGCTTCCAAGAAAAAGCAACGCCAGCCATGGCGATGAAGTTTCCCGGCGCATGGAACACATCGTTGGAAAAGAGCCACATTCAGGATATCAAGGTATATATGCCCTTCCGATATGGTTTTTTTCCCAAAAATAAAAAATAAACAGAAAGCTATTGCCGTTGCATTGCTGCCCACCCTTCGTGAAGAACTGGAGCACGTCAATCAAGACAAGGTTATCTGCCGGCCGCGAGAGTTGGAAGTCCGTGCTACATGCGGTAATTTGCACTGGCGCATTTTCGTTCTAAATATCTGACCAAGGCGTTTTCAAGAT
Organism: Panellus pusillus; assembly: GCA_013387415.1. NCBI lineage: Eukaryota > Fungi > Basidiomycota > Agaricomycetes > Agaricales > Mycenaceae > Panellus > Panellus pusillus. Next base: position 25,402 of record QVIE01002063.1, read on the forward strand.
ACTTGTCTTACCTCAATTTTCTCTTGCTCTTGGATGTGTCGCAACTGTGGCCGGGAAGCGTGTGCGGTCTGCTTCGATCAAGTGAAAAACATCACCGTGGAGCCCGAGAATGCATCCCAGAATGATCTGCAAACATTCAGAACGCGTCGAGAGAATCACGCCAATGGGAACCCCTTTTTCCTGAGCTGTATGAAACGAAACGACCACGGCGCCAAGGACTTTTCCCCTGTGACGAGATTTAGTAAGGACGAACTCGAAGAGGTGATTAAAAGTATGGAGGAGCTTCTCCGTGAAGCTCCAACAAGCACACTTTCGGACAATCCACAGTCTGAAGCCACCTCTCATCCCAATGCTCAGCCTGACGTGGCCTCGTCACCCCTCTCCAGTGACTCGGAAGCAACGTTGATGTCGAGCGGTGGCAGAATCCCTTCACACGAGATCCTGCGATTCAGAGACAAGGACCTCACCGAAGAGAATTTTCGCCCCATCTGGGCGAAAGGCGACCCTATTCTCGTCACGGACGTAGGGTCTAAACTCAAAGTTGATTGGTCGCCGGAGTACTTTCTAAAGAACTACGGCATGGATGGCTGCCTTATCGTCGAGTGCCAGTCCGACGACCTCAGCAGGCGAATTACCGTAGGAGAGTTCTTTCGCGATTTCGGATGCTACGAAGGGCGTAGTCTGTGCTGGAAGCTCAAGGTGAGCTACAGAGGACACGGTGTGGTACCGTCGTACTGATTTGATGACCAGGATTGGCCGCCGACCAGCGACTTCAAGAAGACATTCCCCCAGCTCTATCATGATTTCAGTCAGGCCGTGCCGGTACCCAACTACGTTCGCAGAGATGGGGTGCTCAATATCGCTTCACATTTTCCGTCCAACACCATCGGTCCCGATTTAGGTAAATGAACACTCAATCATCTCACAACTTTTTGTTGGTAACAACCATATCAGGACCGAAAATGTACAACGCGCACGCGAATTTGGAGCAAGTAAACAACAAGGGATCGACGCGGCTGCACATGGATATGGCGGACGCGCTCAACATTATGGCGTACGCTTCGCCTCGCCCAGATGGTAGTGACGGATGCGCTGCATGGGATATTTTCCGTGCCGAGGACAGCGACCGCATCCGGCGGTTCATCCGGGCCAAGTTTTCGCTGCTATCGCTGGATCCGATTCACAGCCAGCAGGTGTATCTCGACGATGACGCGCGGCGAGCGCTGTGGCTGGAGTATGGCGTGAAGAGCTACCGTATCTATCAGACTGAGGGGCAAGCGGTGTTCATCCCGGCGGGGTGTGCGCATCAAGTGCGCAACTTGAGCGACTGCATCAAGGTCGCGATCGACTTTGTTTCGCCGGAGAATATCCAGCGGTGCGAGAAGTTAACGCGGGAGTTCAGGGATTTGAACCAGAAGAAGGCGTGGAAGGAGGATGTGCTGCAGTTGCGTTCGATGATGTGGTTTGCGTGGCTGTCGTGCTGCCGCCAGGAAGAGAAGTAAAAGTCTACCGGTTTTTGAAGGGTCACAGGGTACATTCAAGTTGTATTTTTTAGCTGTAAATGAAATGAACGTACATTAGTACTTAGCTTATTGTGTTGTGTGGCCATGCTTATCGACACTCTACTATAGACGTATCGACACACTCTACTATAGACGACATGGCGCTCAACTGGACGATGCTGAACCCCAACGATAGGTCACCGGTACCACTACCAAACGAGGCGATTATGACGACCGTCAAGAATGTTGAGATGAAGATTCTTATACCCCTGCTGACTCCGAGTCGGTATCTGCTGGCAAGGCTCCCAGAAAACACTCGATGCTTTCGGAAACGTCTACTTCACCGACCAGAGAGTGGGTTTCTCTCCTGGTCTCCCAGGCTGGAACGATCGCTCAATTGATGCAGCTCATATTCACTAGCAACAAGCCCGCCGATGCCTCCTCCACATCCTTCGATTCGCTCTCCGGTAAGGTTGGGCACGTCAGCGTGTCATCTATCGGGACTCAGGCGCCCGCGCAGTTCCTCTGCTCTCGATTCTATCGACCCAATTTGAGCAACCGAGCATTTTGCCGAGTCTGCTTGAGACGGTTACGACGTTTACAGCGCCAAAGCTGGGGAATTACGTGACTTTTGAGATTCGGCCGTCAGCGGAGGGCGGACTGACCAAGGGCACGACGGTAGAGGTGCGTCCCAGGGACGGTGGGCTGGTTTTTGGGTTTTTCGGCACGCTGCAGAAGGCGCGGGAGGCTGCGATATTCAGGAAGCGCCAAGAGGCGGAGAATGAGGAGGGGTTGCGTGAGTGTTTTTTATTTTCCGCCGTGTTCTGGACTGAGCAGAAGCAGCTGTATACACAGATCCCTCGGAGGGGAGCTCTACATCGTCTGCTGGAGTGAACACTGTCCCGGTCGACAGTCCACCAGGATATGAAGCATGATATTGTTCACAGGTAAATACTTATGTGTATCTGTACAACTCTGTAATATTGTTTCCGAGGAGCACAACCCGACCGACGTGACCGAGAGCACCACAACACTGGGTTGTGGTTGGTGGCTACCTGCATCAGTCTAGACCTTTTAGACAGTGCAGTGCCGGCTTTACTTAATACTTGCGACGATCACTGGGAGACTTTTGAAACTGGTTTCTCGTCCATCTGAGAGATATAGGCGTTGTATATGATATGTAGTACTTTCGAGGGCATTGCCATTCGGGTTCGGTCGGGGCCAGAGCACAGCGAATATATAAAACGCGGGGAAAGTCCGCCTAGAGACGATCAGTATGCCGAGTTGTAGGCCATCAATCAAAGGTCCCGAGGATATGGGTCTCCGCCCATACATATACCATGTCGCCATCAAGCGCCTCACCCCTTCGTTTCCTTCTCCTTTTTTCGCCCGTGCCCCCCGTACGTCCCGCCCCCCCCGCTGTTCCCCCCGCTCACCTCCCTCTAGGCGTTCTTGGCTGCCCGGTTGCACCTCTGGTTATCGCTTGCGATTTTTCCACACGTTCCTTAAAGCAGGCTCTTCCACGGTAGCTGTTTCTCGAAAATGCGTTATTCATTCTCCCTCTTCGCCCTCTCCGCCCCTCTGTTGGCATCTGCTATCCCACTCCGTGGTCGCAACGGCAGGCCTTTCAAGTCGCGCGCTGCGTCTGCAGCCGATGCTCTCGTTTTCAGTGCGTTGTGAGCTAATCTATCTCCGGATGTGCCTGACCATACCGTAGACTTCGCGAACGTCCTTGAGCAGCTCGAGACAGAGTTTTACGCCCAGGGGATCGCAAAGTTCTCCGATGCCGACTTTGCCGCTGCTGGTTTCACCAGCAGTATCATCCCCAGCCAGGCGCTCACTGGAATTCAGTCCGATGAGGCCACTCACCAGACCGTTCTCCAGCAGGCCCTGCTTGACAATGGAGCGACGCCGCTGAACTGCAGCTTCAACTTTGACTCCGTACTCACCGATGTTGCGACCATGGCTGCAACGGCTCGCACCGTTGAGTATCTTGGCGTCACTGCATACCTCGGAGCAGCGACTCTCCTCGATGATCCGTCTGCTCGATGCTGCCGCGTCCATCTTGACCGTCGAGTCTCGCCACCAAACCTGTTGAACATCCTGTCCGGCACGGGGTCAGCGGTCCCGCAAGCTTTCGATATTCCCTTCACTCCTTCGGAGGTTCTGTCTATCGCCGGCGGTTTCGTCACTGGCGATTGCAATACTGGAGTCACTCGTAATCTAGCCGTCTCCGTACCCTGGGTGCCCAAGATTGACAATGTTCTACACGAACACCTAACCGTCACCAACATGGTGCATCTCTCAGGGAAACCTTCTGACTTTCCTCTGGGAAAAACATCACTGGGACTGACGTTCGTATGCCCATTTTGTTCGGATCCTATTAATTAATCTTGCTCTATAGGGCTTGTTCTGCAACATGATCGTCGAGGGTCCGAACTCCATCAACCTGCCCTCTCGCAGTGCGTTGTGCCTCGGGATCAACGGACCCGTTGCTCTTTGGATCACCAGCGACAACGACCCCCTCGCCAACAACGTCGTAGACCGCGCTACGAAACCCAGCAGGTTGCCGGTCCCGCGATCATCTTCGTCGACAGCTCTCCCGAGATGATCGGGCAGCTCGTCCGTGGCTCTAGCACTGGCAGCGGTGCGACCAGCACGAGACGACGACCATCAGCCCGACGAGGCGTCGTCCATCATTGCCGGAGCCTCCGACCGCGTCCGCGTCTTCGAGCTCTTCGACCGATTCGTCTTCGAGTGGCTCGTCGGATCCAATGGTGAATGCTGCCCCTCCCGCGCTAATACGCCTCTTCCGCCGACTACACCGGCCCGTCGCCGACGGCCCGTCAACGTCAATGGCGTATCGTCTGTGGCTGGCACGCCGGCAGTCGCCACCGCCGCTGCTGCTAGCGGCAGCGCGTCGGCGGCGAGTGTCAGCGCTACGGACAGCGCCAGCGCAGCGAGCGCGAGCGCCTCCAGCTCGTAGGTCACGGCACGGACGTTTCACAGAGGCGTTTCTTTATCTTTGCGATGTACGGACGGACAACATGGACACAGAGCCACGATACCAACCAACCTTTTATGAATGATTTGAGTGATAGATGCACCCAGATACCTCGCATACAGCAGCTACCTATAATTGCCCCCTTTTCCTC